>MU225669.1:2076318-2184146 GCA_018584345.1 Thuja plicata
AGCTCTTGTTGACCCAATCCTTGAGGATACTTTCAGGAGGAGTACGACCCACAAAATATCCAATTAGCATATTCTTCTCTAGCCATTCACATGCAGAATCAAATTCCTGAGGATTAAGGATAATATCAGGGTTACCTCGTGAAAGACCTTCGGGACAAACTTGCGGGGGCGTTTGTTCAGAGGAGGTGCCATGGCAGTCTGAAGCTTCAACTCGAGCACCAGCAGTAACTGCTGGGCCAAAGTTGGCCGGAGCCATACTAAAGGCTAACCCTAATGCAAAAAAGATCCCGCAGTAAATGCGGTATGACAGATGGAAGACTCAGAGCGGAAACACAGACAGAACACCGTACGCATGAAACCCTAGCAGAGCGAAAAAAATATTGTTAAGATTTTGGTCTTGATATTGTTAGAAATTCAATAATTTACATATGTACATACCATATGCTACATAATTATATTATATTTATTATTATTTTTTTAATTATTATTATTATTATATATACATATCATATATTATAAATATATAATATTATAAATTTAATATAAAAGAGATTGAGAGTGGTAGAGAGAGATAGACGAAGAGAGTAAGGAAGACCAGTATAGAGAAAAATGTAATATAGAGAGGAAGAGAAAGATTGAGAGATAATGATAAACATAGAGAGGGCTCTCTCTCTCTCTCTCTCTCTGATAGTAGGCAATCTATATGTACTTATTGTTTAGATATAAATTAATATAAAATATAGATACCACTAAAATTTAATTTAATATTGTATAATAATTTATGTTAATTAATGTTATTGTAATTCATATAAATAATCAATTTATTTTACTTAATGATCATGGAATATGCACAAAATATATTTGGTGAGAATTCTTAGAAACTTTCAAACAAATGAAATCAACATGTATAAAACTAGTCTCAAAAACCCTTACCTATCTTCTCCTTAATTGTGTCAAAGAAGGATTATGTTTGTCCCCTCCTGTCCCCTCTACCTCTCCATATTCATCTATAACTTCTTATTGATCTCTCTTTCCAATCTCTATCTTTCTCACCATATCTCTGTCTTCCATCTCTATTTTTCCCACAATAAATATTCATCATAATAACTATAGTTTAGCAAATGCCACTATAAATATACATCATAATAACTACAGTTTAGCAAATGATGCTTCTTGTGCAGCAAATGTTTCAATAGATAAGTGATAACTTCCAATAATCTATGATTCAATTATTTGAAATATCTTCATTTTAGATTTAAATATTCGTACAAGTTTTTTTATGAAAATAAATTTAATTTTTTATATTCCACAATGCATTAGTATGTGTGAAAATGAATGCTTCTAATTAAAGGAATATTTTAAAATAAGTATAAATAACCTTTTTTCATTTTTGTTTCTATGTTTATGTATTTGCATGTAAGTAACTACTTCACTATTATAAGTATTAAAAATTAATTCATAAATTAACAAACAAAATATCAATTTTCTCTTTAGATTATAATTAATTACAAATTCCTAATCATTTTTTGTTTTTTTAGTAAGTGATAAATAAATAATATTGAAACTCATCCCATCTTGCCTAGTTTATTGTCAACCTTGACATGATGAAGGCGTATGACAGAATCAAATAGAGTTTCCTCCTTAAGGTGCTTAGAAAATTGGTTTTTTTTTTTTTTTTTCTAAAAATGGGTGTAAATGGATTAAATCATGTATCTCAGGTGCCTCTTTTTCTGCTACCATTAATGGTACACTTGTTTGATTTTTTAATGCTACACAAGGGGTGAGACAAGGGGACAACTTTTCGCCCTTTCTCTTCATAATATTGGTCAAGGTTATAAGTATAATGATAAAACATTAAAGTGATTTAGGCTTATGGAATGCCATTCATATCCAGGATACAACTATCTCATTTACACACACCTTGTTTGCTAATGATACTATTTTGTATGGAAGAGCTAATCTTGTAGAAGCAAAAAAGATTAAAAAAATATTGGAAATGTATTCAACGGTCGAAGGGAAAAGAGTCAATGATCACAAATCTAAAATTTATATATTTCATAAAAAGGAAGGTATGAGGAGAAATATTATTAAGAATTTAGGCTTTCAAGAAGTAGAGCTCTCTTATACATATAGATTGGAATTCATTTCTTTATGAGAATGAATAAGGTATCCTATTGGAATAAAGTCATTGACAAAATCAAATCAAGTATTTGAACATGGAAGGTTAGATGTCTTTCACTCTCAGGAAAATTACTTCTTATCAAATCAATGCTTGCTGATATGCAAAACTATTACATTGTTGTTCTCAAGGCTCTGAAGTCTGTGATAGAACAAATTGGAAAACTCATTAGAAACTTTCTATAGAAAAGTAATTTATCTAATACTAAGAAAATCCCACTTGTTTCTCTAGATAACATGGCTAATGGGAAAATGAAGGGTGGTGTATGGTTGTTTGATATGACCAAGAGAAATATTGTATTTGGGGGGAAACTTGAATGGAAGATGTATGCACAACCATCCTCTAAGCAGAGTCATATTTTTCAAGAAAAATACCTTGATTCAGATAATCTTGGATACGAGTGTTTACAATGCATAGCCCTCTTGTTGGATCTATTATGTGTAATTTTATGATGACATCTAGGCAATTTGTTGCCACTTACGTCTCATGGAAAGTTCACAATGGGGATAATATTCATTTTTGGAATGACTCGTTGAATGACCAACCACCATTAATAAATTGTCAGGAGTTTTTGTTAGCCATTCCAATGTTTATTCAAACATGGGGATTAAAGTTAATAGATTATGCCTTCTCGGTGGAGATTAGATCAAGAAGAGATACATGGAAGGAGAACTCTCATACAATGAGTGGGTTAAGCCACAATAGTGGTTTACACTTTTTTGCCTCATTTGACACTGAAATGTACATTATGAAAATAATTTACTTTCGGAGGCATATGGCGGCTAAACCATTACAAATTAGAAGATGAAGTAAATTAGAGTCTTTTAGGATTTTCTGTCTATATTCTAAATATGTTCTTAATTTGTTTTGAATTTATTTGAATCCATTTTTATATATCCCTCAAAAACTAGTACATTGCTGAAAACAACATTTTTAAAGAGTGACACTCACTACATAGAGAATAACATTTTTTCTAAAATAGATATCAAGTTGATTCTTTTGAATTTAGCTTTTTAACATTCATATCTAATGTCTGCAATTGATTTCATAACTTTGTCCTTATTATTTCATATTTTATTAAATTTTGAAGTTTTCTTAACCGTAGTTTTGACATACATTCATTTCATAGCTTGTACCTTGTGTATTTTTCCAATTTTAGTTTTATTTTTTTGATAGAAAGAAGAATTCAATACCTAGTGCATAGATATTTTTTTGAACTTTTTTTTTTTCTCCTTTTTACTATTTTTCCATGAACGTCGAACGCATAGGTTGATATTTGGTAAAAACCTACATTTATAAAGTCAAAATTTATTAAAATCATAACCATTGGAAAGTACGTTATGAGTACTTGTGTCCTACATATGGGTTTGTCAATATTGTCCCATTCGAGCCCTCATATTGAGCTCTGAAGGCCTGAAAACTTGAGAATTTGCTTGGCCTTTGGAGAAGCATGCTTAGTAGGGGGTTTTGAGAAAAATTACTTTCTATTGAAACCCCTTGACATTTTTGCATGGTTAAAATGCTTAACTCAGGCACTTGTGATAAAAAACACTTAACAATTTTCAATAGAAACCATGGTCAGACAATTTAACATTTTTTTAGGCTATTAACAGTTTCATATAAATAAAAATGGTTTTTTTTTTCAATTTTATAAAAACAAAATTTGAAGAATAATTCATATTTTTGAGAAGGAAGACATTTGGAAGTGCATTATTTGTTTTTCGGGAATAAAAAAAAACCTCACAAGAAAGAAATGGGAAATAAAAGGACAAGGGTAATAAGAGTACATGAAACTATTCACTTGAAACCAAAAAAAGAGCACATGAAGAAGCATTGCAAGGATATCATAGTAGGAAACTAGGTACAACTCTCTCTCTCTCTACCCATTTTTAACTTCTTCTTGGGTAAATATATATTATTTTTGTTTTCTCTTAAGAGTATTTTAAAAATTTTGTGTGCACCTCAAGTTCAAGCAACAAATGAGAATATCAATCTAGCTCAAAGGTTAAAGTGAAAAATTAATCGTATAAGAATCGATCATTTAATTGAAATGGATGTGGAAAAATTGAGATACTATGCTCAACAACCTACACATACTACGAAGAGGAAATTGAATAAAAATTCTAAGGAAATAATTGCTCAATTTGAGAATCTTGATACACTTAAACAAACCCAGTGATTATAAATTTCACTTCTTAAAGATGAATTAAAAAAGCCATTAACTTTTTTTGGTGTAGATAGAACATTGAAAAAGAGGAAAATGTCTAACCTACAAAATGATATTGTTGAAAGTGTTAAAGAAGGTTTTAATTCCATTGGGAAGACAACTAGATCTGCAGATAAGTCCATTTCAGGAAGAGTGATATTGACATCTATTTTAAATAAAAACATGTCCCCAAAAAAGACAAATCTCTTCATTTTTGTTTGAAAATACAAAAAGTAGGAACAGATTTAAGGAAAGAATCCAAGAGAGTGAAGCAAGAAGGAATATTTTTTACCATAAATCAATGAATGAAAGCTTAATCAAGAGCTATCACCAAAAGCAACAATAACTTCATCCTTCATCCTTGCATTGTGAGAAATGAGAGAGGAGCATCTCTTAAATAGAGATGAGAGAGAGGAGTTAGAATGTAACTCCCAAGTCTATGAATGCCACCATTCATTATTGTGTGTGACAAGTGTCGATATCCTCTTAAGGATGAATAAACTAATTTCCTTATTAAAGGAATTACATAAAATGAGTTTTCCTCCCACTAGAGGACAAAATACATGTAGGGATTCCATAGGAATCACCTAAATAAATAAATAATACAAGTAAAGATTAGATATTCTAACACCCCCCTTTAATCTTTACTTGGGGGTGTTTACAACAAGGGGTATGAAACCCATTTTTTTACAAAAATCTGCAACTTGATCTTCAATATAAGTAGGAAATTGTATTGTCTTCAAGTTTGCAAGTGGGCTTTTGGAAATGTGATGTAAAAGCAACTTTGGTAGAGCCAAGAGAAGTGGACAAGTCCTTAAAATGTGTTCAAGTGGAAGTATATGTGTATATTCAATTAGCTTTGTGATACATAGGATATGTGGAAATGAATTGATGTCTTTATTGGGCCTTGATGGATCACCTGAAACATAGAACAAGAAAAAAAAGGCAACTATCCACAAGTAGAATTCAATCTCATATTGAAGTTAGTATAACTTTTGAAATTTGAAACATCAAAGTTTAATTTTAAGGAAACTCTCATAGAGAAAACTAAGTTAGAGATAAAGATATATGAAATTGTTCACCAAAATCCAATGGAGCTAACATGATATCAAGATAGAATAAATGCTCAAAAATTAAAAATGAAAAAAGTTAGGTACGAAAGAATTAATCAATGCTCTCATGAAAGAAATATACTAATACATAAATGACCACAGACAAGGCCAACTAATGAAACCTGCATCAACATTGCATCAATCACATGGATATAGATAGTCCACTAATGAATCATCCCAATGTAAGTGAATGATTAATTACTCCACAACATGCATGACTCACGATCTGAGCAATGAAGAATGTAGTGCATTATCATGTTAGTATATTAATCAAAGAAATATGAGAGAGATAATGAGAAATAATAATAATAATAATAATAATAATAATAATATATGACTCAAGCACAAAATTAACTTAAGATCTTTATTTCCAAGCATGTTTACCGATGTGAACCAAAAGACAGGATTATGAGAAGTAATAACATATTACCTTCAAGAAAATGTGAAATAGTAGGGAAACCCATGAAAAATCATCCTCACATGAGGAACAAAATAAAGAACCATCCTCTCACTGAGGAGCATAATAAAGAATCATCCAATGCAACTTTCAAATGGAACAAGTTGATAAAGATCAACTAAAGTAAGTGCAACCCAGTGCAACTTACAAATGGAGCAAGTTGATCAACATCAACTGAAGTAAGTGCATCCCAGTGAAACTTACAAATGGAACAAAATGCTCTGAAAGCATAAATTGCAACTATTAAAGCTCATCAATAAAACAAGTTGATCAACATCAATTGAAGTAAGTGCATCCCAGTGCAGCTTACAAATGGAACAAAATGCTCTAAAAGCATAAATTGCAACTATTCAAGCTCATCAATAAAATAAGTTGATCAACATAAACTGAAGTAAGTGCATCCCAATGTAGCTTACAAATGGAATAAAATGCTCTAAAAGCATGAATTGCAACTATTCAAGCTCATCAATAAAACAGTAATAATACTCATGAAGGCAATAGTGTAAGATAATCTCATATTCCTGAAAATTTGGAGATAAAGAAGAGATAAATGAAGAGCAACATTAATGTTATGGATATTAGTTAGAAAACTTCATTGATGGTGATCATGAGAACTAATTAAGAAAAACTTTAGACCATTTAGGATTCATTTTTAGAAGAAATGGAAATATCAAAATGAGGAGTAAATTCATCATTTTCATCACCACTATGAGGAGAAAATATATCATAATCATCATGAACAAAATTATCATCATCATGAGCAACATTATCACTAGGAGGAGTAGGAATATGCCTACCATCATCATCTATTTGAATACTAGCAGGAATAGAAATAGATGCATTAGGAGTAGGGTTTAGGATAGGAGGTTGGTCCTCCATGAGTTCAATAATACCCCCTTTAAATTCATTATCTTTGATATTGGAACAATAATACACTTCATTGTCTGAAATAACATCTCTTGCAATATGTAACTTGTTAGTAATAGGATCATAAACTCTATAACCTTTAGTAGATACATCATACCCAACAAAAGGAAATGAAAACAAATTAGAATTGAGTAACGTAGAGAATAAAGAGTTGACCTTAAACAATATTACAAGGAAAATTTTAGTTTAACTGAATGTTAAACACGAGAATAAGTGAGAAGCTTAATATTTTTTAAAAAATTAATTCTTTTTTTTGTTAAAACGTTAAAATAACTTTATTGAAGGCAATACCATTAGATAACTCATAATACATGAACAAAATATCATTTAGCATCAACAATAACTTTAGGTGCAATGGATCATACATATGACACATCTCTTTTTTTTAAAAAAATAAAAAATAAGAGAGATTAATGACAATCATCTAAGAAGAAAAAAATTGGCAGGATTACAAAAACATGAAGAAACGACTAGCTAGGGAAAAAAAGAATTACCCCCTTTGAAGAATGAACACAAACTCCTTTCTTACAAATAAATAATTAAAATGAAAATTTTCCATGCCAAATAGTTAGAACTATTTAATCTGATTTCCGAAATAAGGGTAGACATGATTAATAAGAAAAATGATCAGATTAACTTAAACGAAGTGAAATACAATGTATAAATAATGCTAAAGAGACAAAATAAAATAAAATTTAACATAATGTTACTAGTTAATTTTCAAGAGAACTAATAATTAAAGAAAAATTAAGTTTTTTGGTTTAAAGGATGAAACAAATTTTTATTGCAAGGAATTTGCAAAATAACAATTGCAATGAGATTATATTGATAAAAAGTATAAATAGTTAAAACAATATTAATAAATATGAAAGGAAACATTTGTTTTCAAGTTTTAAATTTATTTTTTGAATAAAAGTTGAACAAATTTTATTAAACTAAGAATGATAAGAAAATTTTAACCAATTAAATACAATTATATTGAAAGAGATTTAGAAATGAAAGCATGAAATATAAATGAACAAGGTGGAAACTCCTTTTTTAAAGAAATGTATTTAAGAGAATTTTAAAAATAAGACAATATTAGTAAATTATTTAAATAAGATATGGAAACTATCTAAAAAAAATTTGATTTAAACTAACGTAATAATTTGATTTAAACTAATGTAAACAAAGTATTTAAACTATTAAAAATATATAAACTATATAAAAAGATGTTATGATTAGTATTATATTAAACTATTGAAAAAAAATGGAAAAGAACTAAAACACAGTTCAAACTAAAGAATCAGATTGAATGATAATATGCTCAGAATAAGGTATAGCAGCCAATTAAAAAAAAAACCATACTTAGCAAAGGGAAGACTCGCAAAAATGAGAAAGAATAAAATTATAACTAATCAGAGAAACAAGTTAGAGATATGACAGACCAAGTGCAGAATGTAACTGAATAATCAAATGAAATAATGGACAAAGCTGTTGAAACTAATCTAATGCTGGAAAGGAATAAGAATAAAATGCAGGCAAAACCAGACAACCAGCGGTAAAGAACAAAAGTTTCCTTCTTAAATTTTACTTGATGCCCAACTTTAAATAAATTGGGTATGGAAACACCCCTCTACCATGTCTGCCAAGAGAAATAATTAGTATAATTCTCGTAACAAATGTCTTTTCCTGCACTGTAACCTTGTCGATATGCTGTCAAAGATAGAGATGCTGCACAAATAATGGAGAAATTGTTGAGCAGCTAAGCTGCTCCTATCAAAGAACAAATGAGAGCTATTTTATGGAACCGTACATTACTTTTGAAGTTTACAAAGTAGAAATAGTTTTAAGAATTCATATACTTTCGGAGGTACCAAAATTATAGTTTATTGAGATTTCATGTTGTCATAGATTTAGTGTATAAGGATATCTTCAACATTCTTATACGTTTTGAACAAACTAACGATATTAAAGAAGGTTAAAATGTTTTGAACAAAAAAATGTTTTGAAAAGAGAGGTGAGTGCCAAGGGATGGACTCTAAGGAGTGGAAGCCAAGAGGGATGGAGAGTAGCATTTAATGATAGGAAAAAAAACATTTTGGTGGAAGGAAAAACCATTTTTAATGATGAAAAAATGTTTTTATAGATGAAACGTTATTATTGCAAGTCCTCTCTCGCTATGTTAATGTTGATGGAAGATGTTTGCAGGAGGGAGATGTATGCAGGTAATGCGTAGGAAAGATGGTAGTGATGAGGTGAAGATATTAAAACTCACTAATATAAAATGCTTTGAGTTGCTACAAGGGGAGAAGGGTGGTGCGATGGGATAGAATGTTGTGTGAGTAGCAGAGAAGCAGACAAAAGGGATAAAGAGAAGGAGTATTGACCAAGAATAAAAAGAATACATCAGATGAGGGAGATGGGCTACGCAAGGAAAGGAGTATTGACCAAGATAAAAATAGTTTGTTGAGAGAGTAATAAAGTTTATATGCCTGCAACCATTTACAAAGATATGAAAAAAACCAACAGAGATATAACCTGCAGTGATATAATATCAGAGATTATGTAATAAAAATTGTATGCAAAATTTAATGGGCTCACGTAGATATAAAAACTAGTGATCTAGCAGAGGGATTTTCCACTTTAAATATCCTCCTCCGAGACAAGTTGAATATAAGAAGAATATCTGAATGATTTTTAAAAGAATGAGTATAACCAATAGAATTTCAGAGGGAGGGATAAGAATCAGTCAAGAAGTAATGTAGAGCCTTTTCAAAGATGCACTCTGAATGAACGCTGAAGAATGTTAATAAAAAACAAGTATATAAAATGAAGATGTAAAAAAGATGGATCCAAGAGCATGAATATGTAAATAAAGGATGTTGTATAGAAACGTTAGCACAAAATATTTAAGAAAATATAGCAGTAAGATCTAAATATATTAGATTTTTGAGAGAAAAAATGACAAATCTGAATATATAGAACAAAGTATAAACCTACAAATAAGATAGTTAGAATGAAAAAAAATGCATGAAATAGAAAACCCTTGTGGTTGCTTGACAGAGGGTGTAGTTAGATCTTAAAAAACTTAAAATAGAGATAAATAAAATTAGATCTAGCGGCAAGCCATCCAGAACTACTTATAAAACCAAATGTTAGATATGCAAAAAATGAAAGAAAACCAGCAAACAAGAATTAGATCAAACAAAAAAATTTCTTTCTCCTCCACAACCAAGATATCCTTCAACTGTACCTTCATGCAACACTCAAAAAAATGATTTAGCTAGCTCTGATACCATGTTAGAAAATACAAAAAATAGGAAGAGATTTAAGGAAAGAATCCAAGAGAGTGAAGCAAGAAGGAAGAGTTTTTACCATAAACCAATGAATGAAAGCTTAATCAAGAACTATCACCAAAAGCAACAATAAACTCCAAGATCAACACAAGAGACAATTTTTTTGAATGGGGAAAAATAAGAAAAACCCCTTGTGCATATGATTAATGAGGCCATAGCCTATATAGAGAAAAGAGAGAAAGATTACAATAACTTCATCCTTCATCCTTGCATTGTGAGAAATGAGAGAGGAGCACCTCTTAAATAGAGATGAGAGAGAGGAGTTAGAATGTAACTCCCAAGTCTATGAATGCCACCATTCATTAGTGTGTGTGACAAGTGTCGATATCCTCTTAAGGAGGAATAAAATAAGTTCCTTATTAAAGGAATTACTTAAAATGAGTTGTCCTCCCACTAGAGGACAAAATACATGTAGGGATTCCCTAGGAATCACTTAAATAAATAAATAATACAAGTAAAGATTAGATATTCTATCAATTTTCTTCTGAGATTTGGTATACTAGGAAGACAATATCATATTATATGAAATGGAGAATCAATTTGGATGATAGTACATTCAAAATCAGTTGGGCATTAATGTTTAGAGCTCCTCTCTCTAATAGGATTGAGGAAATATATAGGAACTTGATCACTACATTTTGGACTAATCATACTCATTTTTCATCAAATAGAAGATATGTTATCAAACATAGGAGTATACCTAAGAATTATTTGGTACACACAAAACATTGTTTGGACAACACAAAACATGAATTGGATCTCTCATTTTGCAATTCAAATCATAGCATAAAGATTGGACAAACAACGTTTGAAACGTTAAAGCCATATTATGTGAGGATAAATAAATATTTTGAAACTTGTTGTTGTCGATATAATATTGAATTTGATCTCTACTATCAATGGTTTCCAAATATGATAAAAGAAAGTGATGGTTTTCAAAATGCTCATCCTAAACGACCAAGACAATTCATAGCAAGAATTTTATGTGACAAATCAGATGATTACACAATAAGTGAAATAGATTGCATGAAAGGAACATGTTAAACATGTGGTAATTTGGATAAATTTCCTTTGTGAGATGAATATACTAAAATGATGAGTATGGTAAAATATAAGTTACAAGTACATAAAGTTTGAAACAAAAATTGGGAAAGAATCCACAAGGTTGTAATATGTAGAAGAGGAGATACCTATTGGAACCTTTATGGAGAATGTTTGTAAATGGATTCAACCATATATATGTCATGCATTTTTTTCTAAGTGGAAAGCACAATACTTACAAGCACTAAGAGACACTTGCTCACCTAGAACAATTCTATCAGTTGTTGAATTTGCAAAAAATTACTCTTTTGTTCTTAAAAAATAGCTTCAAGCAGACTACTACTTTACAGACCATGTCACAATTATGGTGCAGGTGTCTTATCGACATGCATAATTAGAATTGGATGGTGTTGAAAGTACATATAAAGCATATGTCATTAAGAAAAATTATCACTTTTACATTAGTGATGATAAAGAGCATGACACACATTTTGTCGAACATTATTTTAAAACATTTTTTCATATTTGGAAAGAAAAGACATAAAATTTGAAAAGCATTTTGTATGGTCACATGGATGTGCAGAAAAATTCAAATCAGCAAGGCCATTTTATGCACTATTTAGATATCATTGTTATCAAAAGATACCACATCTTTGGAGTTTCTTTGAGAGTGGACATGGAAAGGGTGAGCATGATAGTGTAGGAGCTTGCAGCAAGCATGGTTTAAGAAAGTATCAAATGGATTGTTGGGGATTTTGTATAAAATATGCTCATGATGTAGTGAAATGGTGCAAGATGCACTTTGCAGTGCCAAATGAGGCTAGCACATCATCAGGATTGGATCAATTCATAACATTCAAATTGTTCTAGGAGATATCAGGTACCTGCTTCATATTTTTAAATTATTAAATCAAATTTTAATATACTTTAAATATTGATTTAAACATTTATGTTTAACTTGTCTTTTTTTTATGTCTTGAAGGTGATGATATAAGATCAATGCATAGATGTAAGAGGGTAGACAAAATGAGATCCTTGTATTCTTTTATGAGCACAGATAGTAATATGTGGTCATTGTACACCAGATATTGCTCGTGCTTTTGTTCTAACTACAAGGTAAAAGCACAACCAGGTGTCACCTTTTAGGCTAACTTATCAGCACATCTAAATTTTAGTATTTTTAACTAAAAATTAATTTTTCTCAAACATATGGTCTACCTAGATTCATTCTAGCTAAGTTAGATAAGTGCTTTAACTTTTCCAATTGGAAATGTCTATTAAATGCATGTTTTATACCACTTTGGATCCAATTACCATATAAATAAAATTATTTAAGAAAAATGACCTTTCAATAACTCCTAATCTTTTTAATAATATTTTTTAAAATACAAAAATACCCTTTTGTAGAGATCAAAGTTAAGAATATCATCATATAAATTTTATAGGTTTTTAATTAGACATAGTCTATTAGGATTAAAAAATATCGCAAGTAGGTATTTTAAGAGTCAAGGAGATGTTGATTCGGAGAAAAAAGAAATAGAAAATAATATTAAATAAATTTGAAAAACATATGGTGCACTAGAGGAGAGATTCCTCTTCAATAATATATATTTCTTTTCTTGATTGGGATAGATATGTAATGAAAAATATGGTGGGAGATGAAAAGTCTAGATTTTAGGTGAGTTGGAATTGAATTGTTATAAAAGAGAAAGTATAGGTCACAAACCAATTTTTGTTTCTTCATGCACTAGCTATATATGTCATCTATAACATGTTTTGAAATTAGGGGAAAAAATTAACTTATTTATATATAATTTTTTGGTGGGAGCTAGACCCCTAATTTTTAGCATTTTTCAGGAACTGAAAATTCATCTTTAAAAATTTTAAAAAAAAAAAAACATATAAATTCTTATTCAAAAAAATTATTAAAAATATTAATCGTAAACTTCATCCATTTTAACACATGTAATTAGTTTACATCATCTTCAAATTCCAAACGTAAATGACACTTTTATATTATTGAATTTGAACAACTTTGATTTTGTTAGCCTTTTCTTTTATAAAAGGGTGACAACTTATTGTGGTTTTACCCTGAACTTCTTAAAATTATGGCGAATGCATCAAGTAGGAACATGAATATTTTAGTGCATGGAATTTGGTGCAGCTATATGTTACTAGAACGAATGATGAATGTGATGATGAAAGCGTCGATGACATTCCATTTATTTCTATCGATTATGACCATATTTATGGTTTGATCAAAATGGTACATATATTTAGCTTCTTGATCTCAATCTATAAATTTGTATAGATACATGTACTTATTTAGTTTAATTTAAACATATATATCGAGCCACATCTCTTTAAAGTAAATTAACTGGCCATCAAATTTATTTTGCAGGACATGTTTTTGGAATCATATTAGAGCCTAAAAATGTTGGTGTTAGTTACTATTTATTATGTTGTGCACAGATGACAAGAAGAAGCTAAAAAAGTGTTAGGAATGTGAAATTGGCAAATTGAACTGATAAATATTCATGATTGAAGCCCTTATGTCTTTAGAGTTATCATAAAATTGTGAAGAATGTGATAGTCGCTATTCCACAGAAAAGGTTTTAAAGGGACCACGAAATGGAGAGCATCACTATTTCTCTATCAAAAGATATGAAGGTGTGCAAAAAAATGACCATCGCTATTTCGCAAAGGGGCAAGAAGAAGAAACTGTGACATAGTGAAAAGTAATATTTCGCACACCGAAGTTTTTAGGGTACTACGAAATGATGACATATTAATGAGATGACACTAGAGTGAGGTGGGGATCATTTGAAAGACTCCATTTTTTCACGTATAATTTTTTTTTTTGGTAGATTGAATTGAATAAATTGATAAATGAATTATATGTAAAGATTATAGAGAAAGATAAGGAGATGCCAAAACAAAGAAGAACAAATTCAGAACAAACTATGGTTGTCTATCAAAATATTGATAACTCATTTTCCACTAAACAAAAAGGAACTCTAGATGATATGGAAGATGCACTAAATGCTAAGTTCAAGAAAGAGGTATTAACACAAATGTTATCAACCTTAGAAAAGATTCTATCATTCACGGTTAATATTGTGACTGGAAAAATGTGAAGATGTCTATCAAGGATTTTTTTTTTGAATGAAATGTTAAGTGGATTTAAGAAGAACAAGAATGTTTTGTAGAGTTTAGCTAAGAGGTGGAGGCGCTCTTAGTTTGAAATCACATGAATTTGTGACATAATTCAAAGAGACCTAGATGTTCCTGAAGAAATAGATGTTCCTGAAGAAATAAAAGAAACTAAAAGAATAATGGATTCAATGTTTGAATATTGGCGCACATTATGCGAGAGAAAGAAAATATTGAAGAGAAGTTACCATTCTTCGACACAATCAAACATTGGACAATTCCAAAGTTTTTAGATCCTGAAGGCCGTGTGAAAAACTTTAAAGAGTAGAAAATAGAATATCAGAATATGACTCCATATATTATAAATCATTTGAAGGAAGACAAGGAGTTTCTTTTTTGACAAGTTCAACATTTTATTGGATAAGGTCACTGCACTTGAAGGAATATTTTCCAAATTTATAATCAAATCTCGGGAAATCTCATGGAATAGATGGAAGGAACACTTACTCACTGTGTTGGACATATTACACTATTAATGGCCATCATTTGCGCAAGTTTCAGAATGGGTTAAGGAATATCTTGAGCTGGTAACTAGAACTTCCAAGGAAGCAAAGATGACAACTGAACATAAAGATGTTCCACTTTAATGACATTCTACATTCTACAATTTTCTATTTTTTGTTTGTTTTTTTATGTTTGTAATATTTTTGTCTACTTTCGGTTGATTAGGATTAGTGAGGATTGAAAAGAAATGGAATGTAAATGGTTGGAATCTTGTCACTTCCCTTTTTGGAGGGAAACCACAACCATTCATTATAAATTAGTCTCAACTGAAAGAAGAAAAACTATCGATTGTACTTACTCTTTTTGATATCAATAAAATATATCGTTGTTTCCTTGTCCAATTAGGATATTATATATTTTATGAATTCAATCTATCTATTATAATAAATTCAAGGTTTGATTGTCACATTTAAAAATTGTTTGATTAGATTGCAACTCTGTGATATTGATCTAAAAGATATTGAAAGAAATTGCGAAGTGTTGTTATGTTGCTTTCTATTTGACTGGTTCCTTTGTGAGGATTAAATATAATTAGATAGATAAATGTATTATAAATTCAATTTATTCACATTGATAGGATTGCATGATGATGATGTTTCTCATCCTTTGGTGTATTGTCTATCATAGAATTATGTGAAGAGTTCAACAAGTTTGACTCTGTGCCCAATTGGATAAGGGACTAGTCTTCGTCTATTGAAAGGAGTGACGAATGTCTAAAACTGATCCATCATTTTGTTTTTTTGTTTTTTATGTAGAGGTATACTTGAGGAATAATCAAATAATTTTAATTCAATAAGAGTAATAGGGAAATCTTGTTCTTACATTCTAAGTTTTTCCACCTTAGAATTAAGGATTGTCAAAGAACTTTGGATTGAATCTTCTATAAAAAGCTCTAATTTAGAAGAGGATTAGAGAAAGGGTTTACCCACCCAGATTTTGTAGAGCCTAAAGAGAAGAGGATTACAACCATACCTTGGTTGAATTCTGTGAGTTGGCCAAATCATTTTGAAGTTCTAAAGATAAATCTTGGCATCCTTTTAGTGCTTTCCAATATGTTGATTTGGGAACCAACAAATTAGCGACATTATTGGGGAATAGTTTGCATTCATTTTATTTCCTCTTGAAAAGAGGTTATGACTCTAAATTGAAATATATTACATGAATGATCACATAGTAATTTGTGAGGTGACAAAAATATTCCAAGCATATAAAATACAAATCTTGACATTCTCACATTCTATGAGTGATAGAAAATCTCAATTTGATAAGAAATCTTTCCTATATATAGAGATTCCTCCAACAAGGTGAAATAGGGGTTCTTATAAGATGGATCTATTCCCATCTGGTTAGAGTGGAGATTCAACCTTCTATATAGTTAGAGGGATAGATAATTTCAAGGAGGTTTTGATAGACAAACAAGATGATTTGGTTGTGGCCCTTTTACTAGAGGTGCTCCTCCTTCGATGTTTGGATCTTCTTCCTCTTCAAGCTCTCACAAGTCTCAAGCTTCTCATGGGAATGTAGCTGGTGCAAGACAAGAGTTTGAAAACAAGGCATGTCATGTTTTCATATCTTGAAAGGATCAGGAGTGATAATGTGTAGTTTCCCAGGCAATACCAACATTTTATTGATCAATTATATAATCTAGATTTGAGAATGAGGATAATCAAGAGCAAGCAGTTAGGAGGTAGGGTACTCAAGATGGTTTCATAAGAGGTAACCATGGGGATGGATGCATTGTACCACCACAAGTGGATTGAGGAAAACAAAGGGGCCCTAACCCTTAGAATACAAATCAGTTTTCCCCTGCTAATAATATGTATGGTAGGGGACCCATAACCAATTAGTATGGACATAATCAACCCCACCTCCACTTCCATATAATATCCAATATCAGTATGATCCTCATTATTTGTATTTTACAAGAGAACCTATGAATGTGAATAATAAATACCTTTTAACTTCCCTAGAATTTGGGGAGCCACTCATGATATTTTGGTTGACTAGAGGAAAGATTTAACTAAATTCACAAGGACTAGTTGTGATACTAGAGAAAATTATGTCAAGTCTTGTGAGTATGGCATGGACAATAATGAAGTCCCTCATGAGGATGTGTATATGAAACTCTTCGTTCAATCTCTAGCCAAAGATGCAAGAGAATGGTTCAAAGAATTACCCGATGCTTCATTTTACAGTTTGGCTGAAATGAAAAGGAAATTTCTAGAAGAATTTGGTGACCATTATGATCCTTTGTTTGTGCTTCATGAGGGAATAAATGTGAAAAAGGGTACAATGAGTCAGTAACTATTTTCAATAAAATATTCAGTAATTGTTGTACATGATACCACCATATATGAAGCCTATAAATGAGTGTTGTTTGGTTTTTATATAGATGCTTATGATAGAAAACTGATTATGAAATTAGGTCAAGAAATACTAGAATCTTGCAAGATGCATTTAAAATTTCTTTGACAATAGAGAGTAATAGGAAAGATATTGGGAAAATTTGGCAAAAGAGATTACACTAAATTTCATAATCCACGGGTTCATAAAAAAAATAAAGGAGAGGATAGACTGGATAAGGTGTTGAATTTATTGCAAGATTTTTCACTAAAGGTGGGAAGAGGTGATAAACCTAAGAGCGATAATCCATATTTCAAGAGATTCATACTACATGATATGCCTTATAATACATCATGGAAGGATGGCAAGCCAGAGGTATCAAAACAAAGTATGGGTAATCCTGACCCTTTAAATAAACAAAGAAATCACATAGTTAATGAGAATCCTTGGTGTATGGAATACAATCTCCCTTATTCACCTTCACAATGTGTGGTGGCACATAGTCTAGAATAGGAGATTTTAGAAGAATAGGAGTTTGATCACAATAAAATAGTGAATGCATTGTTTTCTCATACATATAGAGCCCCAAATGATTATGATTCATTAGAGGATGGACATGAATTAGATATTGATACACAAAGGTATAATCCTGGTACTCCATTATGATTAATGAATCATCTGATGATGATGAAGTTTTCAAAAAAGGATATTGCCTAGCTGCAGAAGAAAATAGAGATCTCACTGTGGCAGCATTTGCTCAGGCTAGAAGAAAATATCAATTAAGGAATAGGGAAATCAATAATGAACATGAAAAACTAGTAGAAATTATCAAAAAAGATCAATTGATAAAGGGTGAGGACAATGGTGTGGTTGTATCAAAGTCTGTAGAAGATAAAGATAAAGGTGAAGCCAAATTTAGTAAGCCAACCAAGACCGTTAATAGGAATAAAGTTATGCATGAGAACCCAGTTGAAAATACTCCTTCATCCAATTTTTATATTACTAATGCCTTGTTATAGATGAAGGCATATGTTCCTTTGTTGGAAATGATGATGTCCCCAGAGTAGAAGAAGAGTGCAATAAGTTTAAGCAATAATGTTCCAGAGGAGTTGGTGCAGAGCACCTCCCATTTTGATGTGTTGATGTGTGTTAGGGTTGGATTAGGTGTTTTGTGTGGATTGGAATAAGATCCAATAGGTTAGATACAATTTTTTTCAACTTCATGTTTGTAAGAGCCAATAGTGCTCATTAGGTGATTTAGGGTCATTTTTCCCTAAAATAGGGAAAAGTTGCTATGTTGATGTAATATGGGTTTAATTTTTGTTTTAGGACCCTAAGTATCCTAACTATGGTCAAGGAAGTCAAACTCGTCCATCGAGTTGACAAAAAGAGTCAAATAACTCAAAATGAAAAAAGTTGCTTGAGCAACTTTTGGAAGAAATTGGAAAAATGAAGTTAGAGTAGTTGTAACTACCCATGCTCAGTATATGAGCATGAATTCGATGATTTCGATAGGATAATAAAATTTTGGATTGCAAGACTTAATTGGTGAACTCTTGTACAGATGGTTTTGACTGTATTCTTGTGAAACACAGAGCTTTATGCATTCTATACGGTCTTGTACGCATTGGAAAAGGAGATCAGACCCCATGGGGGTGTAGAGTTCAAAAGTAGCTTTCATTTCCATATCTTAGTTTTCTTTGAAGTTATTGTAGTGTAGAGTTGTGTAATTATTAAGATCTGGTCTACAAGTGACATTCCCAGTGTTGCAGAGTTAGAAATGGCTCTAACCTAGGAACCCACCAGTGGAATTGACTCAAACCATGGGGGAAGTAGGGTTAGATTCTATAAATAGGGTTTTTTTTTCATTTTAATTGTTGCAATGGATTTCCTAGACCAAGTTTGAAGCCCTATGGCTGACTGTTAGGAACAGGTGAGCCAGGACAGGGATAAGATGGATTTGGCACAAGCGCCCATGATGTTGGGGAAATGAATTAGTGGCAATTTCAGATCCTAAATAGTCTTCTTGAAGAATAAAAAGGTGGTGGATGGTGAAACAAAGCTTGAAGGTCAATTTGACAAATGTTTGTGCTGACTAGTCCAGAGGCCTAAATAATAGGCTAAAAACTAGGGCTTGATGAATAATAGGGTTGTGGGTGCATCTAAAAGCTAGGGCTTTGGATTCTGATAGGGTTGATAGATACCTTGAATATTTTAAACGTCTTCTATTGGGTTTTTTGGGAGTTTTTGGAGTAATAGCCCAAAAATAGTGAATTTTGACCTACTAGGAAATAGGGCAATTAGGCCTCCTAGTGAATTTTACACCAATTGGATTGGTAAAGTATCTTCAAGTGTGGGTAAGGGTTTAGAATGAATTTTAATGGACCAAGGACATAGACAAGAGTCTTTGGGAGGTATGGGAAGATCCTAAGCTAGGGGTTTGGGATTCTAGGAAGAAATCTAGTGAGGAAGCCTAGGTAATTGAGGAACTAGTTGGACTAAACTTTGAAATCTTCATATAGATCAACTATACCTTGGAGGAGAAGTTGGTAGGGAGGGTCTTGGAGATCCTAATTGGAGAAGAATTCAAAAGAAGTAACCATTGGATGGTTAGGAGAGAGAAAAAATCATATTGAGGAAAGAAATCACTAGAGTACCAAACCCTCTGCATCAGAGTCATATCAGAGCTAGAATTTCTTGTAGTTTGTGTATGTCTAAAGGGGAGGAGAGTCAAGACATTGAAATAATGCCTCCTAAGGAAATGAGTAGTGATTCCATTGTGGAATTGGTTTAGGGCCTCTTGGAGAAGGATAGCGTGTCTGAGACAAAGAGTAAAAATAAGATCACTAAATGGGGAGATGAGAGTGATGAGGATGTTGAAAGTCAGATAGAAGAGTCATCTAACAAAGGTAAAGAACTTGAGATGGATACAGAACAAAAGGTATTCTTGGATGCCTTTAAGTCCCTTAACAAGGATAGTATGGAACACATACCATATTACTGTGGTAGCCTAAATGGAGAAGAGTTGTTGGATTGGATAGAGGCCATTGACAACCAGTTTGATTACAAGGAGGTATCAGAAGAGAAGAGGGTTAGCTATGCAAAATCTAGACTCAAAGGATCTGCATTGGTGTGGTGGAACATGATGTAGGATGATAGGGTAACTAGTGGAAATAAAAATATAGTTTCTTGGGAGAGGATGGAAATCAGATTGAGGGCACAATTATTGCCTACTGATTATGAAATCCAAATGTACCAAAAGTTGCAGAACTTGAGACAAAATGAGATGATAGTGAGTGCCTATACAGATGAGTTTCACAAACTGGGCCTAAGGGCTAGAATACAAGAATAAGAAATCGAGAAGGTGTAAAGGTATCTCAATGGGTTGAGGCAAGGGATACAAGATGAAATCAGCATGATGGCTCTTGACAGTATGCACAAGTCTTTTCAGTTATCCTTGAGGGCAGAGGATAAGGCTAGAAGGAGGAATGACTTCCATCAAAGAGGAAGAGGTGGTAATAATAACAGAGGTTTCAGAGGCAGGAGTAATTTTGGTAGAGGAAAAAGCCCAAATAGACCAGAGGAGAATCAGTCTATGGATAACAATGGAGGTAATCATTTTAGAGGATCTTTTTCAAAGAGGGGGATACATAGGAAGAGGAACACCAAGAGGTAGGTTTTATTCCCAAGGAAGATCTAATTCAGTCTTTACTGGCATATGTTATAACTACAATCAAGTGGGTCACACAATGGGTAGATGTCTTGAAAAGGCTACCTCATCTTCTATGAGAGATAGGAGGAATCATTTGGTTCAAGAAGATGATACACAAAGTATCACTTCTCCCATTTCCAAGGAAGGGCTAGTAATGGATGGAGAGAATTTAACGCTAAGAAGAACTTTGTTGAAGGTACCTATCACTATAGAGCCACCCCAAAGAAATAATTTGTTTAAGAAAACTTGTAGGTCTCATGGGAAGATTTGAAAAGTGATAGTGGACTCTAGATCCACTAAGAATATTGTATCCACAGAGATGGTGGACAAATTGAAATTAAGAAGGATACCTCATACCACACCCTATAAAGTTTCATGGTTGAACAAGGGTCAAAAAGTAGTGGTAGATGAACAAACCTTGGTGGAGTTTGAAATAGGAGAGTATAAGGACAAGGTCCTATGTGACATATAGCCCATGGATACATTTCATCTTCTTCTAGGGCATCCTTGGTAATATGATGTAAAGGCTATCCATGATGGAGAAAAGAACAACTATGTTATCACCAAGCTAGGGAAGAAGTTTCAAATGGAGCCATTGCATGAACCTAATGAAGAGAAGCATGTGGGAACTAGTGTGATGCTCTTGAGTGGGAAGGAGTTTCTAAAAGCTATGAAGAAGGAGAAAGGAGTCTGTTTTGCAGTGATAGTGAAGCCAAAGGAGGAGACCAAAGAGAAAGTCAACATGCCACCATAGATACAAGCATTGTTGGAAAGATACCATGACATAGTGGATAATGGTTTTCCAAGTGCCCTACCTCCCACAAGGGATGTGAGTCATCAGATAGACCTCATTCCTAGAGGAAATTTTTGAAACAAAGTAGCATATAAGATGACACCAAGTCAAAATGTAGAGATAGAAAAACAGATTCAAGATTTGTTGGAAAAGGGATTGATAAGGAAGAGTTTGAGCCCCTGTGTTGTGCCTACCATTCTTGCATCTAAGAAGGGTAAAAAATGGAGGGTGTGTATGGACTCCAGGGCTATAAACAAGATTACAATCAGAGATAGATTCCCAATTCCCTGGATTGAGGATTTGATGGACAATTTGGGAGGTTCGTGTTATTTTTTAAAGGTGGATTTGAATCCAGGATATCACCAAATCAGGGTTAGGCTTGGTGATGAGTGGAAAATAGCCTTCAAGACCAAACAAGGGTTGTATGAGTGGGTAGTTATGCCATTTGGCCTAACAAATGCACCTAACACATTCATGAGGCTCATGAATGAAGTGCTAGCAAATTTCATAGGTAAGTTTGTAATAGTATATCTTGATGACATTTTCATATTTAGCAGGTCCAAGGAGGATCACATGAATCATTTAGAGATGGTCTTGGGGAGACTGTATCAAGAAAATTTGATGATCAATCAAGACAAGTGTGAGTTTCTGAAAATTAAATTACTTTACCTTGGTTTTGTGTTTGCTAATGGATGTACGAAGATGGACCCTGATAAGATTAAGTCAATATTGGAATGGCCTATACCTAGGTCCATAGGGGATGTTATGAGTTTTCATGGATTGGCCTCCTATTATAGGAAATTTGTAAGAAATTTTAGTCATGTATGTGCCCCTATTCTCAACACCATCAAACGTGGAATCAAATGTCAGTTTAAGTGGACTGTGGCAACAAACCAAGGGTTTAAAATTTTGAAGAAAAGGATTGCAGAACTACCTACTCTAAGGTTCCCTCATTTCAATCAGTTATTTGCACTAGAATGTGATGCTAGCAAGCTAGCCATTGGAGCAGTATTAAGCCAAGAGGGACACCATATCACATTCTTTTTAGAGAAGTTAAATGAGGCCAAACAAAAGTACTCCACCTATGATTTGGAGTTGTATGCTATGGTACAAGCCCTTAAAAAATGGAGACACTACCTCTTACCTAGAGAATTTGTGGTCTACACTGATAACCATGCTCTAAGTGTCTTGAATAGGCAAGAACAATTGAATCAAAGGCACTTGAAGTGGGTAGAATCATTGCAAGCTTATAAATTTGTCATAAAGCATAAGTAAGGTGTTAGTGACAAGGTTGTAGATGCTCTTAGTAGAAGAGTACTCACAATATAGGAGATACAATTGCAAAGTGTGGGGATGAATGACCTGAAGGACCTCTACAAAGAGGACAAAGATTTTAAAGATGCCTATGAGGCATGTGTGAAGTTTCAACAAGGGTTTAAAGTGGAGTTTACTAAATTTGTGTTGTAGGAGGATCTATTGTTTAATGGACACCTCATGTGTATACCTCAGTGTTCAATGAGGGAGAACATTGTGAAGGAGAAACACCAAGGAAGCTTGGGAGGCCACTTTGGAGTGGATAAAACACTTGAACAAGTGAATAGGAATTATTATTGGCCTAAGTTGCAGTCAGATGTAAGGAATTTTGTGGAGCAATGTTAGATATGTCAGAGGGCTAAAGGAAAAAGTAGTAATAGTGGGTTGTACCAACCTCTATCCATACCCCAAAGGCCTTGGGAGTGCCTAAGTATGGACTTTGTGTTAGGGTTACCAAAGACAACAAGGCGTCATGACAGTGTATTTGTGGTGGTGGACGATTTTAGAAAAATGGCTCACTTCATTCCATGTAAGCAAACCAATGATGCTTCAAAAATTGTGGGGCTATTCTTCAGAGACATTGTAAGGATCCATGGATTTCCATTGAATATAGTAAGTGACAGAGATAGTAAGTTTGTGGGTCATTTTTGGAGGACCCTTTGGAAAATGTTGGGTACAAACTTGTCTTTCTCTTCATCCTACCACCCACAGTCAGATGGGAAAATAGAGGTAGTCAATAGGTCACTTGGGAACTTGTTGAGATGCTTGACTAAGAAACATGGTCAGTCATGGGATCACATCATAGGGTAGGCAGAATTTGCTTATAATGACTCCATTAACAGGAGTACTAGTAAAAGCCCCTTTGAAATAGTATACAGGGTCAATCCTAGAGGAAGATCTAGTACTTTCCTACCTTAGGAAGGAAATGCTACCC
The DNA here is from genome assembly GCA_018584345.1 of Thuja plicata. Classification (NCBI taxonomy): domain Eukaryota; kingdom Viridiplantae; phylum Streptophyta; class Pinopsida; order Cupressales; family Cupressaceae; genus Thuja; species Thuja plicata. The sequence continues at coordinate 2,100,392 of MU225669.1, forward strand.
AAGGGTCAACCAACTAAGATATGCATGAAGAAGATAGGCCCATTGAAGATTTCGTCTAAGTATGGCAAGAATGCCTATGAGGTGGAGTTGCCTCCTAGCTTGGGGATTTCACCCATTTTCAATGTTTGTGACCTATATCCCTATAAGGGACCATCTATAGACACATGACAGCCCACTCTTGCAGATTTAGGGGATAATGATTCAGTGAAAGACTTGCCTAACCCAATACCACTAAAATTGGAAAGTGTACTGGGTTCTAAAGTGATCAAGAAGACAAATAAGGGTAACTACAAGGAGTACCTCATCAAGTGGCAGGGACTACTTGGAGCTGAGGCCACTTGGATGATAGAGCTCAACATTCTAAAACATGGGGTCACCATTGAAGACCTCCTAACTCAAGGGACTTGAGTTATTTGTCCCAGGGGAGTATGGTGCAGAGCACCTCCCATTTTGATGTGTTGATGTTTTTTAGGGTTGGATTAAGTGTTTTTTGTGTATTGGAATAAAATCCAATAGTTTAGATACAATTTTGTTCAACTTCATGTTTGTAAGAGCCAATAGTTCTCGTTAGGTGCTTTAGGGTCATTTTGGGATAGAATAGGGAAACATTTCTATGTCGATGTAATGTGGGTTTAATGTATGTTTTAGGACCCTAAGTATCCTATCTAGTTTCAAGGAAGTCAAACTCATCCATCAAGTTGACAAAAAGAGTCAACTAGCTCAAAATGCAAATAGTTGCTAGCAACTTTGAAAAGTTGCTCGAGCAACTTTTGCAAGAAATTGGAGAAATGAAGTTAGAGTAGTTGTAACTACCCATGCTTGGTATATGAGCATCGATTTGATTATTTGGATAGGTTAATGAAATTTTGGATTGCAAGACTTAATTGGTGAACTCATGTATAGATGGTTTTGACTGTATTCTTGTGAAACACAGAGCTTTCTGCATTCTATATGGTCCTTTACATATTGGAAAAGGAGATCCGACCCCATGGGGGTGTACAGTTTGAAAATAGATTTCATTTCCATATCTTATTATTCTTTGAAGTTGTTGTAGTGTAGAGTTGTGTAATTATTAAGGTCACTAGTCTGCAAGTGACATTCCCAGTGTTGCAGAGTTAGAAATGGCTCTAACCTAAGAACCCACCGGTGGAATTGAATAAAAAAATGGGGAAAGTAGGGTTAGATTATTTAAATAGGGTTTATGTTTTCATTTTGATTGTTTCAATGGATTTCATAGACCAAGTTTGAAGCCCTATGGATGACTGTTAGGAATAGGTGAGCCAGGACAGGGATAAGATGGATTTGGCACGAGCACCCATGATCTTGGGGAAAAGACTTAGTGGCATTTGCAAATGCCCTAAATAGTCTTCTATGGGGTTGTTTGGGATTTTTGGGAGTACTAGCCCAAAAATAGTGAATTTTGACCTACCCATAAATATGGTAATTAGGCCTCCTAGTGAATTTGACACCAATTGGATTGGTACAATATCTTGAAGTGTGGGTAAGGGTTCAGAATGAATTTTAATGGACCAAGGACATAGAAAAGAGTCTATGGGATATATGGGAAGATCCTAAGCTAGGGGTTTGGGATTATAGGAAGAAATCTAGTGAGGAATCCTAGGTAATTGAGGAACTAGTTGGACTAGTTAAGCCTAGAAACTTTGAAATTTTCTAATAGATCAACTATACCTTAGAGGATAAGTTGGTAGGGAGGGTCTTGGAGATATTAATTGGAGAAGAATTAAAAATAAGTAACCATTGGATGGTTAGGAGAGAGAAAGAATCATATTGAGGAAAGAAATCACTAGAGTACCAAACCCTTTGCATCAGGAGTCAAAGAAAGTTGAGATTAACAAAAGTGAAGAGGTAATACTAGAGGTTTACATCAGCATGATGTTGACTAAACATCTTGGTCAGGTAGATCCATTTTATATGTATGTCCTTGTAAATAATAAATTGATAAAAATTTGTATGATTGATTCTGGGGCTGCTATAATTGTTATGCCATACGAGCTCATGAATGAATTAAAATTGAACGTTGATACCACATATGGAAAGTGCTATGCAATGGATAATAGATATTTTCCCATTGTTTATTTCATGAAAGATTTTGTGTTCAAAATTTTTGGATATCAAGAGGCTACATATAGAACTGATATCACTATTCTAGATGTTCCTCCTAACTAAGGTATGCTTTTGTCTAGACAATGGACCAAAATGGTTGCTTGATCTATCTTATGCTACTTTCCATGTTAATGGAAAACAAGTCAAAATAAACAGGGAGCCAAGATCCACATACATTATTGAAAGTGTTGATCTAAATAAGCTAACATGTTTTTGTCACTCTAACATGGAAAATTTCACAATTCAAGTTGCTCAACCATGAATTATTATTACAAATCCAATCAAAATCTAGGATAAGAAAATTGAAGGTCAAATATGGAAGATGTTCTTTGATTGACCATGCAGTAAAGAAGGAAATGACATAAGAGTTGTCTTCATATCCCCTAAGGGTAAGATATTCAAGTATTCTTTCCTATTGACTTTATGTTGCAAAAATAATGTAACAACTCATATGAATCTCTATTATTGGGAGTGAACATTTCTCGCAAGAATGGAATAGAAATACTTAGTATTTTTGGAGACTTAGAGTTAATTATCTCTCAGATAAGATCCAGGTATACTACCAGGAATGTAAGACCAAAATAGGTTAGAAATGAGGTTTGGGACACAAGTGAACACATTGATGCTTTCTCTATAGAATAGGTGGATTGATCAAAAAACATTATGGCACATTTTCTTGTAAACATCGTGCTTAAAATGGATGATGCTACCCTAGATGGTGTATCTAAAATAGAGGTAAAAACTAGACCATCAATCCCAAATAATATTTGTAGCTGGAAAGTCTTTAATGATGACCAAGACTTGTTAAAATTTCTCAAATGTGAGGATCAATACCAGAATCAGGAGATAGATTTCAATGCTTTTGTGGAAATTGAGGATGGGAAAGAAATTTTGTTTGGAAAATATATTCTACAATTGAAAAAAAAAACAAGATCTCTAGGGGTTTAGTATCTCTTGAAACGAATTTTGACAACGATGATAATTTGGATAAGAAACTTACCCTGCTTATTGATGAAAGTATTAAGAAGATAAACCTTACTTTTGATGATGAACAAATGGAGGTGTTTATTGGGAAGAAGTTGGCACCAAATATAGGAACATAATTAATAACACTTTTGAGAAAATACATGCAAGTATTTGCATGGTCATATGATGAGATGAAAGCATACATGGAAGATTTGTTTCAACATGAGATTCCACTCAAACCTGATGCCAAGCCCTTCCATCAGAGATAATGTCCTATTAACCCTACATTGGCCCCCAAGATAAGATAAGAAATAATGAATCCCAACGATGGTGGAATCATCAAGCCAATAAGACATTCCACTTGGGTGTCAAAATTGGTACCAATTAGGAAGAAGAATGGTGACATTAGGCTATGTGTTGACTTCAAGAATCTCAATATTTTGTTATTGTGTTGGCATTTACTGTATTATCATGTGGATGAATTTTTTTTTTTATAAAAGTTTAATGTTTAATAGCCTATCTCACAACTAATTCACCCCCCCTCTCAGTTGTGTTGGTGGACTGTTATTCCTAACAGTCATCACTTAAAGATAATTATGCATTGTGAAACATGGAAGCTCTATTACATAGGGTCACAGGAAATCAATTGTTTTCTATGATGGATGGTTTTTATGGATACAACCAAGTCAAAGTGAAGGAGAGGGAGAAATTAAAAACAATGTTCACTACTCCCTGGGGCACGTATGTTTATGTATAGATGCCATTTGGATTGACAAATGTAGGGGCTTCTTTTTAGAGAGCTATAGATGTTGCATTTGAAGAATTAATTAATGTCATCATGGTTGTTTATCAAGATGATCTCAGTACGAATTTGAAGAGAGTTGAAGATCATTGCAACCATTTGGAGAAGATTTTTCTCTGAGCCTTAGAGTATGGGACATATCTCAATCTAGAAAAGTATCACTTTGGAGTCACTAAAGGCAAGATATTGGGGCACATTGTGTCAAAGGAAGGAATAAGGATTGACCCTGAAAGGATATAAACTATTGACAAGATTCCTATTCCTAAGATAGTTAGGCAATCGAGTGATTTTTTGAAAATATTACTTTCATTAGGATATTTGTGTCAAACTTTGTTGAAATAGTCAAACCCATTGCAAAGATGATGAAAAGCGGGGAAATGTTTAATTGGACAATCGAAGTCATTGATGATTTTGTAAGAATAAAAAGGGAAATTAAGGAGGCCCCAATTTGAATTATCCTAATTTTACCAAACCATTTTAGATATTGTATTTTTCCTTGTATCACACTATTGCAGAGGTAATGTTGCAAAAGAATGATGAAGGATACGAGAAACCCATCTCCTTCTTTAGTTAAATTTTGCAAGCTGCTGAACTCAAATATGATATCATTGAAAAATAGGCCTATGCACTTGTCAAATCAGTGAAATATTTTAGACCTTATTTTGTAGGAGTTGAGGTAATTGCCTATGTCCCCAATGCAACAGTGAAGGAAATTGTTAGGCAGTCCGAGGTAACAGGAAGAAGATGCAGATGGATTAAACAAGTTTGAGAATTTAATATTAATATTCAAATCACTTAATTGGTGCAGGATCAGGGATTAGAAAACCTCATGGAAGATTCAAATCTAGAAGCTTCTCAAATAAATTGTGTGAGCTTGGATAAAATGGTTACTAGCATTGAGAGGATTCCCTGGTATAAGGATATAGTCTACTTTTTGAAACACGTGAAGTGTCCTAATGAATTGAGTGATATTCAGAAAAGATCATTGAAGTTACAATCATCCAGATATGTTCTCATTGAAGGTGATCTATATCAGAGAAATTTTGAGGGCATGTTACTCTTTTTCTTTGATGAATATCAAGCTAAACAAATCTTGAAGGAATCACACGATGGTGTTTGTGGATGGCATTTCTCAGCCAAGAAAACTACTCATAAAATCTTAAGGGAAGGATACTAATGGATGACTCTTTTTCAAGATAGTTACAAATATGTCCAGAAATGTGAACCATTTAAGAAATTTTCTAGAAAATTAAAATAGGGTAATGTGCGGGATCATGGTATGCCAAAAAATGGTCATGTGAAAAAATGATCTTTTCACTTGTCCAAATGCACACTAAAAAGCGTGTTGAATTTTTAGTAGGATTGGATGTTAGTACACATGGAAAAACCAAAAGACAATGGACAAGCCTAATCAGATATCTGATATAAAATCAGATATACAATAATATCAAATATTCAATAATATTGGATATCCGATATTATCAGATATCCCATATTATCAGATATCCGATATTATAAGATATATGATTTTATATCGAATGCCTGATTTTTTTTAGTAAAAATTATTTAGGCCCGAGGGCTGCGTTTCTGAGTTTTCATTTGTAGTTTTTTAATAAAAACTAGGGTTCAATTGATATTGTTTATCATTTTTTAAAAAATTGATTATAATTGTATTCTTGGTTTTTATTGTAATCAGACATGGACTCAAAACAATCAAAAAACCCTCTCAATGATCCCACAAACAAGCTGGAACCACCTCCAAACAACCCACAACCACGTAAAAATAATCCGCCACCTTCAAAAGACGCACCAATCTCAAATCTTTGACCTTTAGAGGATCTTACAGGAGATAATTTAAATCAACTTAGAGGATTTTAGACTACATATGCCAATATCCCCACATTGCACACCATGTTTTCCATGTTGAACTCTTTTATTGAAAACATGGAGAAACTTACAGAGCAACATATTATTGTACTTCTTTGGCTTGATTCCATGCATGCCAAGTTTGACTATGGGCTTGATTATGATCAAGTTATGAACCTAACTATAAAAAAACATGACATATGTAACCTATTTGTGGATCCCAAAACCATATTAAAAGTGGACCCTAAAAATCCCAAGTTTTCAATTAAATGGTGCACACATGATGCACTACATGACCACTTTTGGGACAACTGGTGGATGGTTTTTGATAGACCACCCCATAGAAATTTGGATGTCCCATTATATTTCTTAAGAAAATTGTATGCTGAATTTGTGCTCAGTCACAAGGTAAATTATTGGAGCATGAGATCAAACCAGCGCGTAGGCTTAGGAACTCCTCAGGATAGGCCATGGGAACACTGGGTGAAATCCCACACATATGTAACCCCTGAGATTTCACTACCTCTTACAATGCAGCATCCTACTATTATTGTTGAGGCCGACCCACAAAATATTCGATCCATTCACACCTTGAGTGATCTACTAGTTAGGTAGAGTGTGACATTTTTGCCTCCTTGTGCTAATGATTCTAGCCCTTCTAAATCCTCCACAAGCTCACATGTTTGTGTGCCACAAACTTTCATTATGTGAAAGAATATTTTCTTGGGTCCCCTGAATGATAGTGATGCATATAAATACATCTTTGAGGTGGACAATACTACACAACACACCACAGGCACTAAAGCACCTCATGGAGATGTGGATCACATGAGAGATGAGAAGGGGCATGCAAAGCCATGGACTCCTATTGTTATGGTAATATTAAACAATTAACTTGTCACATTGTATTTAATTTTAAATGTTCCTATTTTTAGTAAAATTTTCTTATAATGATTTCCCACTTATATTTGTTATGTGTTCCATTTATGTTCATTTGATGACAATAGAGGAGATGGAAAAGGTGGAGGGGTCCATTCTTTCATCCATTTAAATTGTCCTTGAAACTTCATGGTACATACATTTTAATGTACTCATAAGTTTCCTTTTTTATAATAGTATATACATGTGTTTCTAATTTTATGATCATCTTACTACATACTGATGCATATTTCACCATATGCCACTAAGGGGAAATGTGAGGGGGTTCAAGCGTCAGGCATTGAAAAGGGGAAGGTAATTAAGTATTTTATATTTTATATTTGTTATGAATACATGTATACTTGTCACTTATGCGTACTCATTTTTAATTTACATGGTTTATTTGACAAAGGGTGGTTTCTGACGATGTCGTGAGACCGGTTTGCAATGCTAGATTCACGTGCATCTCAATTTGTAGTTATAGCACCATGGTACATATATTTATAAATTTATTTGTTTGTATTTTACTAGTAAGTATATATAACATGATCATGTCATGATTGTATCAAGTATCTGTTTGACTTTTGTAGGTCACCCCTAGTTTGAGGGAGGTACAACGCCAAGGGTTTTTACCCTTGATGACCCAATTGATATTTACTAAAGAAAGTTCAACATAGGTAAGTTTTAATTTTAATTCAATTATTTTGTAAACATATATTTGGTACCAAGGATTTAACATTAAATAGTATAACTCATAGATCAATCTTATTTTTGCAAACATATACATGTCGTATTCGACATTGGTGGCATTGTCCCTTTTCTACCAAGGACATATGTTAGGGCTCCTAATGGAATGAGGAGATAGAGAGGTGAGATACATGAGATTTCAATTCTAAATTTTTATTTATTTATTATTGTTGACTATGATTTTGAATTTTATTGTTTGATGTGTAGAAACCATATAAATTAAGTAATCTAACTTGGGGTTTTACTGTTGTGTTTGAATGCAGGATCCATCAGAGCCAAAGAGTACTTGGAAGAGGCTACATTTTCATGATCCACCAGTAGATAGGATGTCCTAGAAAAAAATTTAGTTGTTTCTTATTTTGAGATGCCATATGGCACATTTTGAGATGGTGTATGCCACATTATATCTAAATATGTTGATTTTGTAAAGGTTTTGAGATGACATGTGCCCCATTTTGTATGAAAAAATTTCATATATACATATCTACTTGTTCATTTCTAGCTATTTTATCTTTGTCATGTGTTCTATGTGTGTATCATTTCCATATTATATCTTTGTCGTGTGTTGTATGTATATATTATTTCCATATTATGTCTTTTTCAAGCATTGTATTTATGTACGCATGTTCATTTTCATATTATATCTTTTCCATGCATTGTATGTATGTATTATTTCCATACTACATATTTTTCATGCATTGTATGTATGTTCAATCCCTTATTATATCTTTGTCATACATTGTCATGTGTAATAGATCTAATCTTTTCACAAGTAACTACCCTCAAAATCTTTTTTCCAACCAAAGTAATAGGCTAATGGGCATAATAGACCACAATTGGGCAAATAGAATTCAAATTTGAAAACCCTAATGATGTAAATTTAATTGGTTTGAAAACTATTAAGTTTTTTAAGAGGTCTATGATTGCAGAGATAAAGAAAATGACCCTAGGAACCCCCAAATGCACCATAGGCTCTAATTGCAAAAAATGAATGAAAGAACCTACCCATTGCCTCTAGAACCTTGAATCAAATTCCAAAATCATTCCACACTTTATCCAACTACTAACAATCCTAAAATGGACCTGACACCCCAATCCGTTCTTAAGCCTAAATAGGACTAATAGACCTAGTAGCCCTATTTTCCCTGATTTTTGGACTTTTACCCAAACTTCCCAAAACAATCCAAAATATAATGGTAGATTCAAATACCCTTTTTTACCACCATTAACATATATTAAACTTATGTTTGGTTGTTTTGGCTAGTCAACCCCAAATACCACTGCTTTAACCTTCCTTCATATGCCTAATTGACCCACTTTACAAAGAAAATATATAAAGTACATACTCTCAAACTCTTTCCTTTTCAAAAGTCTTTATATATGTCTAAAATGTAAGGATTGTGTAATTTATTTTGTCAACAACCCTCTGCAAACACCCAAACTATAAGACCCTCACCAATTCAAGCCTACAACTATGGCTTTTTGAAATCCAAGATAAAAATCCCTTCTAGACCCAAATCTTGGATCCTAGACCATGTACTTGACATATAAAAACAAATTTGTACATAAAAACATACCCTTATGAAGCCCAAATCTTAGCTATTATAGTCATGGCTCACTTTCTATGCACCCACAAAATTGAAACTTCATCTTAGTTGGTGATCACCCTACAAATTCTAATTTCTCCTGCATATTTAATGTTAATAACATATTATACAACACCTAGATGCACCCCGATGCCACATAGACCACATAAATTGGATGAATCCCTTATTGTATTCCTTCAATCAAAAGGAAAGACAACATTGTCACAGGATAGTCACCCAATTGGATCTAAAACTATTAAGAAATGAACAATAAAAAATTATAAATGCCATGAGATTGTTGATTCCAAGAGTAAAGGTAGGTTGGGGGTGAGATCATGATGTTAAAACTCATACACCTTTGACTGTCATAAGGTTACTGTAGTAAGGTGATAGTCATAGAAGATTAGAGATCTTGTTTTGCCTCTACTGATTTGTTCCTATGATGAATTAATGGATGGATCAATTGGATTGTATGAGTTAATTGGTGTTTTGGGTTGGTCTATATCAGTAACCACAACTAGGATAATACACATAATAGACCTTGGGGATACTTTGGTATGGGGTATTCAATGACGTTCTTTACATCTCTGTAAGCATAATGGGGTTGTAACTAGGGTTCACCTAGTCAACTAGAGCTAAGATAATAGATGGTTTAGTCCTAGGATGAATGGTTTTAAATATGCATCGTTGAGCAACTTTCAACTGAATAATAATGCAACATTTTTCACCAACCGAGATTAGGTCACCAAATGAAATCTAAGTGGAATATCCCAGAAGTGAGATACATGCTTGTAGGCCTTCCCAAGATAGTCCTTTTACACTTCATGGATCTCTTATATCTCTCACGAGGTCCAAGATATTTCTCTCCAAAAAGTGCTACCCAATTTTGCTTAGTGCACCTTGGGAACACTTTGTTTCAACATACATCAGAATTCTCTTGATGGTATGTGAGTGAAAAAAGGTCTTCCCTAGTGTTTACATGGACAACCAAAGCCAATTCAATAGACATTTTGGTCCCATGATGAACAGTTTGAAAGTTGCACCATTGAGCAACTTTCAACTGAGCAACAATGCAACTTTTTTCACCAACCTAGATCGGGTTGCCAAATGGAATCCAAGTGGAATATCCTAGAACTGATCTATATTATTTTAGGCCTTCCCAAAATGGTCCTTATGCACTTCACTAATCTTTGATATCCCTCACGAGGTCTGAGATATCTCTCTCCAAAAATTGCTGCCTAATTTCCCTTAAGGCACCTTGGGAACACTTTGGTCTGACATGCAATGGAATGTTCTCGATGCTAGGTGAGAAAAAAAGTTCTCCCCTAGCATTTACCCAACCAACCAGATCCCATGGAGATGATTCTTTGGTCCCATGATGAATAGTTTTAAAGTTACACCATTCAACAACTTTCAACTGAGTAACAATGCAACAATGCAACTTTTTTCACCAACTATAATCGGGTCACCAAATGGAATCCAAGTGGAATATCCCAAAACTGATATACATGCTTGTAGGACATCCCAAGATAGTCCTTGTGCACATCACATATCTCTGATATCACTCATGAGGTCTAAGATATCACTCTCAAAAAATTGCTACCCAATTTCACTTAGGCACCTTGGGAACACTTCAATTCGACATGCGCCAGAACATTCTTGATGCTACGTGAGAAAAAAAAGGTCTCCACTAGATTTTACCTGGCCAAATAGAGTTGATCAATCTAACACTTTAGTCCCATGATTAATGGTTTGAAAGATGCACTATTGATAAACTTTCAACTGACCAACAATACAATATTTTTCACCAACTGAGCTCGGGTTGAAAAATGGAATCCAGGTGCAATATCCCAGAATTGACCTACGTATTTGTAGGCCTTCCCAATAGGGTCATTTTTCAATTTAAGGATATCTAATATCTCTCACAAGGTCTAAGATATCTCTCTCCAAAAATCACTGGCTAATTTCACTTAGTGCACGTTTGGAACACTTCGGTCCGGCATGCGCCAAAATGTTTTTGATGCTACGTGAGCGAAAAAAATTTCTCCCCTACTATTTAATTAGCCAAATGGAGCCGATGGAGCTGGAAAATTCATCCCATGATGAATGGTTCTTGATTCTATATAGTTGTACCTTACCAAATCCTTTAAACCTCCTATTCATTTTGTCTGTCTTAATCTCACTGGCAAAAATGCTACCCTTGTCTGTAATACCCTCCAGGTACTCCATGAGTTCCATTGCAATGACTATTAGTGTTATGTTTAAAATTTGAACTATGAAACTAATAATGGTTAAGCTAGTCAACACTCTAGAACTAAAATTCAATATTTTTAATATTTTTCCCACCCCTCCCAACAACCAAAAAAATTAATGTTTGTAAGTCTTCTGACAACCCAAATCCATTACCATACACAATACATGTTTCATTCCCTCAAAACCATGCATGCACATTTTATAACATCCCAAACTTCTCAACCAACTATGTCTTTTCCCTATACATCAACCATGAACCATATTTCTTGGATACCATTAAAGATCACCTAACATAATATTTTATATATCCATCTATTCTATTACAAAGACAACAACTGATATTATACTCTATATACACATTCTACTATGTCACAGATCCCACAACCCTTAACCCAACTTGTAATCACACTTGAGCCACTTAGTGCTACATTGTTTTGATACTATGTGGGATTCATAGGTGAATGATTGATCCCACATTTTCACAAACAAACCACAATATAAATCAAATAGTGTACACTACTTTGAACACATTCAACAAAGCCTTAAAAAAATTTGTACAAGAATTTATAAGACATCTTATATTCTTGAGACGTAGAATTATATAAGATAATTTATTATTTCATTTTTATGTACTTAATCTTTTTCTATTATGAGCCACAAATGTTTTATCTTAAAAAATTAAATGGTCTAAAGTTGACTTCAATAATTTGAATCTTCGCATATGAATTTTTATATCTCATACCATAGTTTTTTTAACCAAGTCAAATATTTACATTCTTGCATGTATTTCATCATCATACAAGGTTGACTTTAAACACCACCTATCATACAATTACATTTTATATCATTGATGCAACCATATTATGATTAAATATATCAATGTTATCAAAAGTCTGAGATACAAAATTACTCAAAATCTTAGATACAAAACTATATATAAAAAATAAGTTTTTCATTTCCACTCCTAAAGTGTTTAATTTTAACAAATGGTGCTTGATGACATCTACTTTATAATCCCTACATTCGGAAGGCACAAGAAAATTTAATAGAGAAAACTAGAATTTTATAGGTTGATAAAAATATTATGAATGTATAAGTAACTAAACGAACCAAAGAACATGAGTAGTCAATGCATAGTGAAGTTTACTATCATTTTTTATGGGCTAATCAAATTCACACCTCAATCTTCTATATCTATCATATATGTATGCAACTGTACTTACAATCCACATATAAAACCAAGTTTATTGGCTCAAACAACATAAGAAGAAAACTGCAATTAATGTATTGAACATAAGCGTACTGAGCATGGAAAGCCTTGCAGTGAGTTGCACTTACCTACTGAAGTGTGCCTGAAGGGTCATCTGTCTTCTTGAAGGTATTCAATATTGCTTCATGATTAGCCGTACTAATAGTCCAAAATTATTTTGTCTTTGTTTTTCCTTGATGTTTCAACAACTTAACATCGGATTCTATAACAAGGTGTGAATACATGAGAATAGTTTTGTGCTTCTCGTAGTCTTAAAAAATAGGAATGCCAGTAATAATAATCATCTATGTGCGCAACCATGTTCCCGCAACAACATGTGAACCTATTGGATATGTGAACATATCATCATCTATCATTGGTTGTGCATGTTTTTCTTTCCTTATACACAATGTGTTAACAAGTAATCTGATCTCTCATCATTCCTCTATGGTGCAACCAATGCAAAAACATATCCTAATTATAGAAGATCTGAAAGATGGTCATAGTCAAGTAAAAAATCCATTTCATCATTTATTACAAAGAGTGTGACAAATAAAGGAGTTAGATAATGTGTAACCCACATATCGACCCACTCACTTGACTCACACTAATCCCAATCACACTAAAGACACCTCAAAAAAAAAACAAGCCAACTCTCGTGTCCAAATGGTCCATGTACTAGCATCTGAGATTCAGAATGAATTCATTTTTGAAGAATCTTTCATTGTTTGACAATTAAACCTATCTCCTATTGTTCCTAACTCAACCAACCAAAAGAATTTGTGCACCGCTGAATCGAGAGACTCCCTGTGACAATGTTGAAGTACACAAAACAACAATTGAATGAGCATCAAGGAGTTATGCACCTAAAATCCTTAATTTATCCTTAACTAGAGCTCTCTTTACACATGCACCTGCTCCATCATGCTCCCCTTTTCCATTTCTGACCTCAAAAAAACTCCAAATATGAGGTACAACTACATGCATTCTGCACAACCAATAAAACATACAAGTATTTTTGAATTGACATGTGTAGTTCTCTAACCAAACGAGATGTTTATCCATGAAAATATCATTTTCCCGCACCCACTCAAAATAATTCTCAAAGCAATTTTGGGCATACTCGTGAGAGTGAGATCTATCATCACTCATATGAAAATGGTATTCTCTGATTATCTTCTAGTCATATTCTATATTGTTATGGGAATGTATATATGTTATGTGCACAAAAATAGCAACCTAAATAGAATTGTAATATTGAGCTTGCAACTCATTTTGGGGCTGCAATATATAGTTATCTGTAAAGTCAATGACCGATATAATAGTTCCAATTAGAAAAGTGTCCTTACATATCCTGAATTGTTGATCCAACCACTAAGACCTGTGACTATGTGTTGCATACTTGCAAAAAAGATTGGTCTTGAAATCTAAAATAAAATCAGCTACATTTCATTATTTTGTAACCAACTCACGTTTAGAGTCTTCACCTCCACTTTTCAATGTATATTTAACTGTTTCATATACCTTTTTCTAGACAATTGTCTTTCCAAAATCATGTTTGCAGCCCTCATAAAAACATGAAACAATCTTCACTAACCCATTACACTTTGAGCACTTGTCATTTAATCAATCTTGTCTATAAAAGAAACATCCTTCATCTCTAGGACATAAAAAATTATCTAGCAGGTCTCTTGATGATTTGGGAAGAGCACTTGCACCACTCTCCTCCAACATTTCACTAGCATGCAAAGTAAAAGGAAGGGATCATAATAGTTCATGGCGCATTGAAAAATATATATGATATTTGTAACAACAATTATTTTGAATCTTAAGAGGTACACAAAAAAAGTCTTGAAGGCTTCAAAAGCTCATTTTGATATTTGCAATGTTCGATGTGTCTCACAAAATTTTTTGAACAACATTTTTTGACTCACCTCCAAATAATATTTTGGGATGCAGGGTGTGGTCTCGAATGCCAATTCACAACTTCAAGACATCCTTGACATTTGGTGACACTCTTGAGTTGGATTGCCAAAATAGCTGATTTTGATCCTTCACACCACTAATAAACTTCTTATCACAATGTGGAAGTCTCCCACCATAAGCCCATTTATCATTTTGAAGAGGATCATCAAGTCTTTCTCTTCTTGCAAGTTTTCTATCCAAAGTTTTATGATTTAGGTTTAGGTCAATGAAAGTTTGTCTCATCAAACAAGCCTTTCTCAAATGATGACTTACTAAGGATGTTGTAATAACCCTCCTAGCATCTCTCTTGCAATTTTCCTTGGTAATCTTCCCAATGGAATTGAGACGACTAAAAAGATTTATCACCATAATAAAATTCCTCTCCTTTTTCTTGTTCACACTAATCTTCAATTTGACTAGTATACATCTCATATTCTGCATCTTTAACAACTGCACAAACATTTGACATTTCTTGACCAATGTCTTGTGGCTAAAAAATTGATCAAGATTTTTTGAAACCCACAACTGAACAATTCTTTCTGATCTCTTTCCATCTAAATTTCTCATTATGTTCTCATTATTTTCAAGTAAATATTTTGTTGTTCTTGAAGGTCTCAAATTTGAAGATTGTCTTTCTTCCTCCTAATGGACTTCATTTCTCATATAATTTGGAGATGTGTAACATTGATTTGATTCTTTTGCACCATTATCATTTTCAATTCCTTCATATTCAATCACTGGATTGTCATTGCCAATGTCCAAACTTCCCTTCTCCACATCTCCATGTTCACTTTCAAATCCTACATCGTCATCTTCAATCCATACATTATCATTTTTAATATTATTGTCATAAATCATTTCAAATTCATGTTCTTATTCACTTGAAACAACATTTAAGGTTGGGCCTATGCCCTCATCTTCATCAATATTTAGCATACCTTGTCTCTTGTTTCAATGGGCAACCCTATCCATTTCTCTATACACTTCAATCTCTTCATTTGTGAGCTTCCTCTTCAGTTTATGCTCTCGATGACTACTACTCCCCATGGTGAGACAAAAAAAATTATGCAAAACCTTTGATAATAGAGAAATTCCAACAAAAAGGGTGGAAAAGTATTTTTTAGTTTCCATAGCTACAATCCTGTAAAATTCTCTACAAAAAAGTGGTTCTCAGATTGAGGGACCCAGAGAATCATTTTTTTCTTTTGGATGCCAGTAAAACAAATTGGATATCCGATAATATCAGATATTATCAGATATTTGAAATCTCCCGCTCAAAATTTTCTTTTCTTAACATTTGCAATTTTGAACTTTTTCATTTTCATGCTATTTTGAATATTTAATTTACTTTTTAATTATTATTATGAATTTCATTTATATAATATCAATATTCTATTTTTATAATATTAATATTATATTTTTATTTAATATTAATATTATATTTTTATTTAAAGTTAATAATATTATAATATTATGGTGTAAAGCTCTCTCTCTCTCTCTCTCTCTGTCTCTCTCTCCTAGGTATTATTGTTATAATATAAATATTAATAAATATTTTTCTATTATACAATAGTAATATAAATAATAATAATATAGTACTAATATAAATAATAATAACATATTAATACTAATTTATTACTAAATATCACAATAATATGAATATAATATAATACTACTATTATACAATACTAATATTAAATATTATATAATACTAATGCTATTATCATCTAATATAAATATATAATAGTAATACTACAAAAAATGAAATCTATAATATATAACCTAAAAAACTAAAATTAAATAACATTGAAATTAAAATGTTGAAATTGGGCGAGACATATCACATATCTGATAATATTGGATATGCAAAATTATTCGATATTTTTTCAGATATCTGATTAGCCTTGGTATTTGCCTTGGGTTTTGGCTTTGCAATGTCAAACGTGGATGGTCAACCCAAAAGACGTGTTCACCATAGTTCCTCTGATCTCCAAACTTCAACAATGTAGCTGACAACCTTTTTTCACCCAAAATTGGTGAAACAAAAAGGGTTTCTTAAAGACATTATCAACTTTCCATCAATATAATTGTTGTCAAATTTTGAGTTTAGTAAGTAATTATTACTTATTTTCTAATTGAGTTACTTCTAAATTCCTAATTGACAGATTGATTGAAAAATAACTATAACTATAACTTTCAAATAGTTTAACCTTTTTGAAATCTGAAACATGTGTCACATTCTATGCTTCACCTGTTATAAGAAAAAAATCAATTTTGTAAAGTATAGAATTAGTTAAGGTGATTAGACACAAGAGTTTTTTATTATGAATAAGTTATAGCAGAAAATTCATAATTATTTATTTATTTGGGAAAAAATTACACAAAACTATGCGTCACATATGAGCATGAGTCTACTACTTATATCTAGAACCTTGTGAAAATATATCATTATTTTATTGTGATTAAGGTGGTCAGACATAATCGTACTTTTTATCTTTTTCCTAAAATATTTGTACTACTTCATTGAAATCTAAAGTTTTCAACAATTAGATTAATTTTTTTTTTATAGAAAATGGCTAGTAGTTTATAAACTACATTCAATTTCCTACATATTCTATTCTTACAAATTTTTCACATAAGGTTGATAAGATGTTAAACTTTTACATCAAGTTGACTAGCACTGATTTTCTGATTTTTCATTGCCACTTAAGGCCATAGCTTGGTATATCATGATCCTACACATACCCAATATCAAGGAGAACTTCCTCTCAGACCTATCCAAACAGAGGAACCTTTTCAGATGTGGGGTTTATATTTTATTGGTGAAATTCATGATAAGCCAAGTGGGGTTCATTCTTGGATTCTAGTAGCCACTGACTATTTTACAAAATGGGTACAAGCCATATCTGAACTAGGAATTCAAATATCAAGACAATGATAAAATTATTGATGGATATTATCTTGACTAGGTTTAGAGTGCCCGGTAAGTTGATCACTGATAATGGGATGTGTTTAAGATCCAAGGAATTCACAAAATTTTGTGATAATTATGAAACTTTTATATCAAATGCTTCCCCTTATCATCCGCAAGGAAACAGTCAGACATAGTTGATTAATAAAAACTTTTTGAATATTATTAAGAGGATTATTTCTAATAATAAGAGAGCTTGGGATTAAAAACCACCACTAGTTGTATGGACTGATAGAATCATTGTCAAGAAATCAATTGGATGTTCCCCTTTTGAGCTTGTATATGGTAAACATGAAAAGTTACCTTTGAAAAAATTTCTACCAGTTTATAAGTTCTTAATCTAGAAAGATCTTGAAGAGGTAAATTTCATGGAGGATAGATTGGAAAAATTAGCTAAACTAGACAAAAATTAGAGAAGAGCCCAAAACAAAATAGAGAAAATCCAAAAATAGTATAAGAACTTGCATGATAAAACATCCACAAATAAGACATTTAATGAAGGAGAATGGGCGCTCGAATGGAATGAAAAAGAGAAGGACAAGGGTAAGCATGGGAATTTTTATTCTTTGTGAGAGCCCATATGTGGTAACTAGTAAAGTAGGAAAGCATTCATATTATTTACAAAATACTCTATGAGAGATTCACGAGTTGTCAGTTCATGGCCAATTCTTGAAGAATTTTTTCAACTTAGATCAAGGTTCCTCCAATTGTAATACAGATTGGTTTTTATTTTGTTCTTGTGTCCTATTTTTTTTTCATTAATCACAACAGAAGGGTTTTCTTCTCTAGAGACATCTTCAATTCTTCAATTCATTCATGCAAAATACATCATCCCTAGATAGAGTCATTGTTGGCAATGTGAAATTGGTAAAATGAACTGATAAATATTCATGCCTGAAGCCCTTATTGCTTGAGAGTTATCATAAAGTTTTGAAGGATGTGATAGTTTCTATTCTGCAGAAAAGGTTTTAAATGGACCGTGAAATAGTGGCCATCGCTATTTTGCTATCAAAAGATATGAAGGTGTGCGAAATAGAAACCATTTCTATTTCGTGGAGGGGCAAGAAGATGAATTTGAGACAGAAAAAATTAACATTTCACACGCCGATATTTTCAAGGCACTACAAAATGATGACACATTTATGAGATGACAGTGGAGTGAGGTGGCGATCATTTGAAAGACTCATTTCTTGCACGTATGAACATTTTTTTTGGCAGATTGAATTGAATAAAGTGATAAATTATTTATATGTCAAGCTTGTAGAGAAAGATAAGGTGATGCATAAACAAAAAGGAAAAAATTTAGAACAAACTCTTATTATCTATCAAAATATTCAAAATTCATTTTCCAGTAAACAACAAGGAACTCCAGATGATATGGAAGATGCACTAAGTGCTAAGTTCAAGAAAGAGTTCTTAACAGAAATGTTCTCAACCTTTGAAAAGATTCTATCATTCAAGTTTAAGATTATGACTGGAAAATATGAAGATGTATATCAGGGATACTATTCACTGAAAGAAATATTAAGTAGATTTAAGAAGAACAAGTCTTTTTTGCAGAGTTTCTCTAAGAGGTGGAGGCCCTCTTCCTTTTAAATCACACAAATTTGTGGTATAATTCAAACATACCCATATCCTCCTGAATAAATCAAAGAAAATAAAAGAATAATGGACTCAATTTTTGAAGAATTGGAGTATATTATGCGAGAGGAAGAAAATATTGAAGAGAAGTTATCATTGTTAGACACAATCAAACATTGTACAGTTCCAAAGTTTGTGGATCCCGAAGGCCTTGTGAAAAAAATTGAAGAGTGGAAAATATGATATCAGAATATGACTCCATATATTATAAATCACTTAAAGGAAGACAAGGGTTTCTCAGCTGACAAGTTCAAAATTTTCCTGGACAAGTTCATTGCACTTGAAGGAAAATTCTCCAAATTTATTATCGAAGCTCAGGCAATCATAGGGAACACATGGAAGGAACACCTACTCATTGTGCCAAAAATATTTCACTATCAATGGTCATCATTTGTGTAGGTTTCAGAATGGGTTAAGGAATATCTTGAGATGGTAATATGCACTTCCAAGGAAGCAAAGAAGACAACAAAACATAAATATGTTCCACTTTAATGACATTCTATAGTTTTTTGGTTTTTGTTTGTTTTGTTATGTTTTTATTATTTGTGCCTACTTTCGATTGATTAGGACTAGTTAGGATTGAACAAGAAAGGAATGTAAATGGTTGGAAGCTTGTCACTTCCTATTTTTGAGGGAAACCACAACTGTTCATTATAAATTAGTCTCAACTAAAATAATAAGAAATATTGATTGTAATTACTCTGTTAAATATCAATAAAACATACTCCATTTCCTTGTCCAATTAGGATATTATATGTTTTCCTAAATCTAGTCTCTCTGTTATAATCAATTCAAGGATTTTTTGTCACCTTTAAAACATGTGTGATTGGATTGAAACTCTCTAACATTGATATAAAAATATAGAAAGAAATTATGAATTGATGTCCTATTTCTTTCTATCTGATTAGTTCCTTTGTGAGAATTAAATACAATCAGATAGATTAATATTATAAATTCAATTTATTCACATTGATAGGATTGGGTAATTTATGATGCTTCTCAACCTTTGGGATGTTGTTGATAGGGAGGCACCTATCTTGAGTAAGCTTGACTCTTCCTTAGGTCCCTTTCTAGACCTACTACGGTTTTTTTTTCAAACCCTAATCTATGAGGAAATACTTTGTTTCTTTCTCCTAATCCCTAATGACCTCTCTACCAAATGTGGTTCTACTCTGCCTTGAACCTTCTAGGGTAGATTCCAAAAAAAATCATAAACTCTCACCAGTCGTGTTGCAAGATTCAAAACACTCCAATTTCATCATATTACATCCATTCTTGAAGATCTTGGTCCATATTTGAGCTATTTCTTCATCGAGTTCCAAAGTTCGTAGGGGAAGGACTAGTAACTCTTGTAGCCCTAATCAGGCTCCTAAATCCCAATCAATTAAAAACTTCCCCAAGAATCCCCCCAAACCGATCACTATTCTAGATACCATTTTTGAAATAATTAAATATTTATAGGGTTAGGAGTTCCCAAAGTGTCCATGCAATACCTTAATGAAGACTGTGATAGTGTCCTTAAAAATAAGGCTAATTCCTTCAAATTCAAGAAAAAGTGTATGAGATGGGCTCACCAGACCTCACTAGAAGTTATAGGTATTCCTCCACACCCTAAGACCATTCTCCATTCATTAGTTCCCTTATTTCAATACAACACTACAATTTAGAGCTGACGGTTGTCTTGTTGCCCCTAACTGAGTACAGTTTGTCTCACCTAGGGAAATCTTGCAAATATAGAAAATGTCACTTCCACAACTTGTACAATAAATAACATACTATAAAGGGGATCTAATTTCCAACCTCCATGATCCATAAGGATCTAATGGAGGAAGCTCACCGTAGAGCCATATTTATAGACCAAACCCTTGCACAGGCATAGAACAGTCCAGGAAGGATTGGGGTTTATTTATGCACTCAAAAATATAAAAAAACTCCAAATTAAATGATTAAAAAATAAGAATACAAAGATCAAAATCTTAATTTCTCATAAGATCAAATGAGTCAATCCATTTTCAATTATTTCAACTACAATCTCCAAAAATTGTGTTAATACAGTGAGTTGCTACTTTGTAACTTCTTGGTAATGCAATAAAAAAATTTCCAACCTATCTACAATCTATTGGAAAACCTTAAATATGTTCCCTAGGCCCAAATAATCTCCCAAACTGGCCCATAACTACCATTAGGGAAAAAATCAACTTTTGTCCAAATGTTGTCGAGCAACATTTTGCATCTTTTACAACTTTTGATAATTTGTTTCTCCAACCCAATGAATGGGCTCTAAAAAGTCATGAATCATTTCCTTGACCTAAAAACACTCTAAATAGGTCCACCTAAGAATTCTAGATGCCATTTCCACCCTTTTCCTCATTTTTGGCATTGAGGAAATCACAAGGTCTCTTGGACCAAAAACACATAACAAAGCACAAAACTATCCAAACCAGATCAAACTAATCCTAAAAAAACCTAAAAAACCTTATTATAAGCCAATACTAATGCAGAGGTACTAAGCACTAGTGCATGCATCTTGAAAATGACTCTAAAACTACCCTGTCACTGCCCCTGCCTATACCTGTACACAAACATTAATAACTTTTGACAAACACAAAATCTGCAAAATCCCTTTAGTGAGGATGGGCGTAATTAGGTTTACAAAAACATAGTAAAGTTTCAGAAAGATCCAACAATGGTTTTGAGAGATATGACCCTCATAACAGAACCCAAATTTCTATGATACTCAGCAAATAAAAGAAAACTGATTTTTATTGCTTCTTGTTCAAATTTGTGCAACCCAAGCATCTCTCTCCTTCACAAATAGACTCTAATAATGTTTTATAAACCCTTTCTGCAACCATTCCAACTATCTTTTCTTGATGAATAGTGTCTTTCCTATATTTTGGTAGTTACATCGAATTGGAATACCAAAAGACTCCTTTGCATGTGTTTTTCACTAAAAGACAATGTAACCATTATTCTTTGAAAATATGAATCTTTCAACTTTTGAAAACAACTAAAACTAATTAAAATTTATAAATATGAATGGCTAATGTCTTCCAACATATTTTGGACTTATTCTAAACACTTCTAACACCTAAACAACCCCTAAAAAATCCTTGACATCCTTGGACACTATTGGTCCACTTACAATGCATATTAGTCCTTTAGGACAATTTCAATTACATGTTATTTGAAAGCCATAATAGGCCTTAGAATTTCATAGTTGATCTTATTTGATGTTAGGATCTCTCCTTTAGTCACTGGTGTCTTCATGAAAGTCTTGTCTTATTTGAATACACTTATTGTCTTGATGGAGTACCCTAGGTGCCATGTACCATACTCTAGAGCTTTGAAAATGTTTCGAAGTCCTCTTGGAAACCCTACAAACACAAACATGGAAGAAAAAACAATTTGATCTCCAGCATTGGTTTGAAATGATAAACACCAAGGATCCATGCCATCCTTGCATACTTTTTCTCCAAAATGCATCCTTTCCTCCTCATTTTCAGTTTGCCTCTCATGGGAAAAATGTAGACCACAAATTGGTCCCAAATCTATAATTTATCCTTAGTCTTAGTCCATGAAACCACTGCTGCAACTTGTAACTCTTTCTCATTCTCAAACCTTTAGTCTCTTCTCATAGAGACCAATCCATCTAGGATCTCATTCCTTTCCTATAGGCATTCCACATCTTCTTTCATCATCAAGGGGCTCAACCCTTCCTAAACTTAAAAATTTTCTCCACGTTCAAGCCTCTCAAGACATGAGTTGTTGTTGCATTCATCAGCAACTTCCTCTTCAATCTCTAAATCAGAATTTGAAACCTCTTTTCTCATAGGTTCTTCCACTTTCTCATGTACAATTTTCTGTACTTCCTCCTCCTCTTCATCTACTTCTTGCTCAAGAAGTGATTCTATCCATTCCCACTTCTTCTGACTCTCATCCAAAGCCTCTTTAAGACTTTTCCAACTCTCTTCTTCTTGCTTCCTCTTGGATTCTTCTCTTTTCTTCTTTTCTTGGTCTATTCTTCTTTCTTCATCCATTTAACCCTTGAAATATTTGTACAAATCTCTCTTAGACTTGGTTAGGTACATCTTCACACTCTTAAAAAATTATTTTGACACCTCTAATACACCTTTCTACTTTGGGACACACAAGGAGGAAAATGGGCACTCCAAGGCTTCAACAAAGGAACCATAATACAAGTGACCTCAAAAGCATTCTTCTTCCTCTCAACCTAGGATGCTCCTAGGCTTTGATACCACTTGATGAAGAGGAACTAATCACTAGTGCATGCATCTTGAAAATGACTCTAAAACTGCACTGTCACTACCCCCTGCCTATACCCGTACATACACATTAATAAATTTTGACAAACACAAATTCTAAAAAATCCCTCCTGGGAGGATGAGAGTAATTAGGTTTCACAAAACATATTAAAAAATCATAAATATTTAATAGTGGGTTTGGGATATATGACCCCCGTAACATAATCCAAATTTTTGTGATACTCAACAAATAGAAGAAAAATAATTTTTATTGTTTCTTGTTCAAAATCGTACAACCTAAGCATCTCTCTCCTTCACAAATAGACTCAAATAATGCTTTATAACTCCTTTCTGCAACCATTCCAACTATCTTGTTGTAGTTACATTGAATTAGAATACCAAAAGACTCCTTTGTATGTGTTTTTCACTAAAAGACAATGTAACCGTTATTCTTTGAAAATATGAATCTTTCAACTTTTGAAAACAACTAAAACTAATTAAAACTTATAACTATGAATGCCTAATGTCTTCCAACATATTTTAGACTTATTCTAAACACCTATAACACCTAAAAAAACCCCTAAACAATCCTTGAACTCCTTGGACACTATTGGTCCACTTACAATGTATATTAGTCCTTTCAGACAGTTTAAATTACATGTTATTTGAAAGCCATAATAGGCTTTAGAATTTCATATTTGATATTATTTGATGTTAGGATCTTTCCTTTAGTCATGGGTGTCTTCTTGAAAGTTTTGTCTTCTTTAAATATACTTGGTGTCTTTATGGAGTATCCTAGGTGCCCTGCACCATACTCCACAGTTTTGAAAATGTTTCAAAGTCCTCTTGGAAACCCTACAAACACAAACATGGCAGAAAAAACAATTTGATCTCCACCCTTGGTTTGAAAAGATAAACACCAAGGATCCATGCCATCCTCACATAGGGCTTCTCCAAAATTCATCCTTGCCTCCTCATTTTTGGTTTGCCTCTCATGGGAAAAATCTAGACCACAAATTGGTCCCAAATATGTACTTTTTCCTTATTCTCAGTCCATGAAACCACTGTTGAAACTTGTAACTCTTTCTCATTCTCAAACCTTGAGTCTCTTCTCATAGAGACCAATCCATCTAGGATCTGATGCCTCTCCTCTAGGAATTCCACATCTTCTTTCATCATCAAGGGGCTCAACCTTTCCCCAACCTAAAAATTTTCTTCACATTCAAGCCTCTCAAGACTTGATTTGCTATTGCATTCATCAGCAACTTCCTATTCAATCTCTAAATCAGATTTTGCAACCTCTTTGCTCATAGGTTCTTCCACTTTCTCATGAACAATTTTCTGCACTACCTCATCCTCTTCATCTATTTCTATCTCAAGAAGTGATGCTATCCATTCCCACTTCTTCTGACTCTCATCCAAAGCCTCTTTAAGACTTTTCCAACTCTCTTCTTCTTGCTTCCTCTTGTCTTCTTCTCTTTTCTTCTTTTCTTGGTCTATTCTTCTTTATTCATCCATTTAACCATTGAAATATTTTTACAACTCTCTCTTAGACTTGGTTAGGTACATCTTCGCACTCTTCAAGAATTATTTTGACACCTCTAATACACCTTTCTACTCTGGGACACACAAGGAGGAAAATGGGCACTCCAAGGCTTCAACAAAGGAACTAGCATACAAGTGACCTCAAAAGAATTCTTCTTCCTCTCAACCTAGGATTTTCCTATTCTCTAATACCACTTTATGAAGAGGCACTATGAACTAGTGCATGCATCTTAAAAATGACTCTAAAACTTCCCTGCCACTGCCCCTGTCTATACCCGTACATACACATTAATAACTTTTGACAAACACAAAGTCTGAAAAATCCCTCTAGGGAGAATGGGTGTAGTTAGGTTTCTCAAAAAATATTAAAACATCAGAAATATCCAATGGTGGGTTTGGGAGACATGACCCCTGTAACAGAACCTAAATTTTTGTGATACTCATCAAATAGAAGAAAAGTAATTTTTATTGCTTCTTGTTGAAATTCGTACCACCCAGGCATCTCTGTCCTTCACAAATAGAATCAAATAATGTTTTATAACTCCTTTCTGCAACCATTTCAACTATATTTTGGCAGTTACATTGAATTGGAATACCAAAAGACTCATTTGCATGTGTTTTTCACTAAAGACAATGTAACCGTTATTCTTTGAAAATATGAATCTTTCAACTTTTGAAAACAACTAAAACTAATTAAAACTTATAACTTTGAATGCCTAATGTATTCCAACATATTTTAGAATTATTCTAAACACTTATAACACCTAAACATCCCCTAAACAATCCTTGACATCCTTGGACGCTATTGGTCCACTTACAATGCATATTAGTCCTTTCAGACAATTTAAATTACATGTTATTTGAAAGCCATAATAGGCCTTAGAATTTCATAGTTGATCTTATTTGATGCTAGGATCTCTCCTTTAGTCACTGGTGTCTTCATGAAAGTCTTGTCTTCTTTTAATGTACTTGGTGTCTTGATGGAGTATCCTAGGTGCCCTGCACCAAAGACCATTAGATGGTATTTCACACCAAAATTTGAGGGATTAAACCCCTAGGTGCTCCTGCACCATGATCCCTCTTAAAAAATAAGTCAAGTTCCATCTAGAGTTGATAATGAAGTTCATCTGTTCCCACCTTCTTGAAATCAGCTTCTGCAATCCATGTGGCTTCTACTTCAGGTAGGTTTTTCCATTTGATCAGGTGTTCCATGTATTGTCCATGTCTACTATTCTTCTTAACTCTGGAATCTAGTATCCTCTCTTCTTGTTGCTTTCTATTTGATGGTAGGGGCACATCAACTATAACCTTCTCCACATATGAAGTATCCCCAGTCTCTTCTAGCTTTGGACCTTTGTATTTGATGATCTCTTTTACATTAGACACTAGTGATATTGCTAAATCTGCAGGAACTTCAATCTTGTAAGCATTTTCTCCATACTTTTCTAAGAATTTGCAGGGTCCTATCATTCTCATCTGAAACTTACCTGGCATATATTTCTTCAATATGTGTTTATTTAGATGTACCATGGCTAAGTCTCCTACTTCAAACTCTAATTCCTTTTTCCTTTCATCAACTTTCGCTTTCAATCTTTGTGTTGTCTCTATGAGTATCTTCTTGACTTGATCATTCACCTCTTTCATTGATTGGGTGAAATCATATGCATATCCAATTCTACCACAAACACCCTTGGGATGAACACCATAAACCACTCCAAAAGGAATTTTACCAGCTGTCATATTCACACTGTCATTATAGGAAAACTCTCCCAGTGGTAACACTTGATCCCATACTTGTCCATATTCATTTCTCAAACAACTTTAAAGGTTACCTAAGACCCTATTTATGACCTTTGTTTGGTCATCATTTTGTGGTTGGTAAGCTGATCTAAATGATAGATTAGTAAACACTTGCGAGTTGATAAAGCTTAAGGCTTGGTTATTAGTAAATACTACAAAAAATTTTGGTAGGAGACAATGTCTTCATTTTCTAAGGGCTTGAACTAATTCATAGAGATCTAGATCATATGAGGAGTAAATTTTCTTATCCTCATTTAAATTTTCACTATATAAATATACTCATCTACCCTCTTAGGTTAAAACAACTCCCACTGCTATACTACTAGCATCACACTCTAGGGTAAACAATCTATCAAAACTTGGTAGTAAAAGGATATTGGGTGGCTAATTTTTTTTCCATCATATCATACCCCTTATTATCTTCCTTAGTCCATGTAAATTTAGTTTTCAACCCACCTTTAATGGTATCAAATATTGGGGCAAAAATGGCACCAAATCTCCTAATAAACTTTCTATAAAATTGGGCAAGCCCATGAAAAATTCTTACCTCTCTACCAGATGTAGGAGTAGTATAGTTTCAAATAGCTTCCAATTTGCTAGGATACACCTTCAAACTTCCTTGTGAAACCACAAACCAAAGATATACCAATTATTTTTTCAAGTACTCACACTTCTCCAAGTTCATGGATAACAACTTCTCATGCAACCTTCTCAACGCAATCTCCAAGTGATCAAGATGTTCTACTTTTGTTTTACTAAATACAAGGATTTCATCAACATAAACTACCAAAAATATCCAAATTTAGTCCTTTAGCACTTCATTCATCAATCTCATGAATGTTCTCAGGGAATTTGTAATCCCAAATGGCATGACAAGCCATTCATACAAACCTTCTGTAGTTTTGAACGTTGTCTTCCACTCATCACCCTCTTTAACTCTTATTTGGTGGTCAACTTACAACTTGGTAAAATACTGAGGTCCCCTAAGATAGTCCATTAGGTCCTCTATTCTAGGAATTGGGAACCTGTATCTTATTTTGATCATATTTATTTCTCTAGAGTCGGTGCCTAGTCTCCACTTACCTCCTTTTTATGCTAATGCCACTGGGACTGCACAAGGACTTATACTCTTTCTCACTAGACCTTAGTCAAGTAGTTCTTGGAATTGTCTTTCCACCTCCTTATTATGTTTAGGGGTCATCTTATAAGCTTCTTTATTGGGAAAAGAAGACCTTGGAACGAATTCAATTTTATGACTTACCATTCTCTATGGTGGTTGGACTGCAGGTGATCCATCACTAACAATATCCTTGAATTTATCCAAAATTTGTGGTATCTCGTTGGGTAAAGGTGTTGGTTCCTTTGTCTTCTTTTATTTAGGCTTCATCATAACAACAAAGAATTCTTCATCTTCTCTTTTAAGGTCTTGTAGAAATTATTCTCCCCCAACTACTAACATATCAGGCCTTCTATTCACCCCTTCTTCCTCCACCAAAGACTGAATTTTATATGTCTCTCCATCCTTCAAAAATGAATAGGATTTATTCTCCCCATTATGCATCACTTTCCTATAAAATTACCAAGGTATCCCAAATAATAGATGACAGGCATGCATACATAGTACATCACAAAGAATATTCTCATTATATCCTCCAATTTCAAAAACTCAATCCAATATTTTTCATTGCCTAGGACATGTTGTGCTTTGTTTAACCATGTCACCCTATAAGGATGGTCATGAGGTATCCTAGGCACTCCATGTTTTTTCACTACTTCCTCTAAGATAATATTATCAGCTGAACCTGATTCATTGATCACCTTGCAAAATTTTCCAAGAATCTTACACTTCACCTTGAAAAGTCATCTCCTCTACTAGTGTAGGATAACCTAGGCTTAAAAGCCATTATTTTATTTTTTTGTAATCTCTCCTAGTTACTTAGTTATCTTAGGGAACTTTAGGATGATTTTGAAGTGGTTTAGGGTTTGTTAAGTTTGTCTTGGAAAAGTTTTTAGTTCATCTAATCTTTGTAATGTCCTAGAGGATAATTTGGGACAAAATGTGGAATGGGCATTCCAGTTGCATAAGCTAGCATTTTGGGACTATTTATAGTCTTGGGAGTTGATTTGAGACCTTTTGGAATGCATCCATGGAGTTAAAACCATCATAAATAAAAGTTGTCAAAAAGATGCAAAAAAGATGTAAAGTTTCTCAAAGCAACATTTGCAACTTTTAAAAGTTGATCGACAACTTTGCATAAAAAGTCACTTTTGTCTTTAAGGTATTTAATGATAAGTTTGATTATTTTTTTGGTCAAAATATGCCTATATAAGAACTTCTATGGTGAGATACTAAGGTTGGATGCCATTTTGATTGAATTTTCATTCATTACAAAGTTGTAGATTGTCCCTATAATAGTTTTAGAGCATTTTGAATTGAATAGACATGTAAATGGATTAGTTTGTTTGTCTTTCCTTTTTAATTATCTTATCATGGGTGTTACTTAACTCTTTGTGGAGCGAGATTGTTAGATAGTATTGAGTTTGTAGTTTCTTTTTAAATTTTCTTGTAATTTGTTTTTTCTGGTCCAATTCTAGACTGTACATAGAAAATGGCTCCTTGAGGTTCTTGAATCCATGGAAATGAAAATGGACCTTTATAGAATGAAAGAGGGTTCATTTTAAGTACTTTTACTTTTGGTTTTAGGAGTAGAAGTGACAGGGTTTATTTTTGAGCTCTTGCCCTAGGTGAGCTTGGATATAGGTTGCCTAAGGAAATAGAGTAACAAAGATCCATAACTAGAAAGGTTGGATTGAAAGAAGTAATCCAATGGTTGGAGGTTGGTAAATAGGGAGTGATAAAACCTTATATGCACCCTTTTCAATTGGTGATTTGATTTCATCATGTTGTGAAGGTAAAAAAAGTGAGAAGTCCAATTAGCCCTATATTTAAGGACAGAGTCCCTAAGGGTTTTAAGGTGTTGTGTGGAGGGATTGGATTAGGAAAAAATTTGAGATAAGTTGTATATTTATAGTGGGTGACTGAATACAATTATATGTTTAGTTTTTATTTTGATAATTTGTAAAAATATCAATAATTTGAGCCTAGATAGGGCTACAAGCAGTTTCTAGGCCTCATCCTAGATTGTAGGAGATCAATGTGTGAAAGGATGGTTGATGGTTTAAGCTCTTTAATAATGTCCTAAAATGAATTAGGAGGTAATAATTCAACCTTGCAAAGAATTGTGAGTGAGTTGGCTAGGTGATAGGGAATATACTCTTGTAGGTTTTGTGAGTACTGAAGGATTGTGTTGATAGGGTGGATCTTGGTTGGAAGGGTGAAGATATTGGTGACTTTCCTATGAGGTTAGGGTTTGTAGAATCCATAATAGGTATTGGAAGGATAAATTAGAAGAGATTAAAGCTTAAGTTAGAGTGAGAAGACCACTCCTATCATATTGGTATCAGAGCCTAAAGATTGGTTTTGTAGAGGTTGGATTTTGTATTCGCCAGAATCAGTAGATTCATTGAGAAAGGTGACTAATGTTGAGTTACAAAAATATGTGGAAGAGAAGAGATAGGAGAATATACTCCTAAAATAATAGTTGGTAGAGATGGAAGCTAAGTTAGAGGAAGTGAAACTTTGAACAACACTAGTAAGTTAATTGGTAATAGAGAATGAAGGGAAAGGAAAATTGGTGGCAGAAGAAGATGCAGTGACAAAACCTAACCCTGTACTTCAAGAACATAAATTTATTGAGGCTTTAAAATCTATGTGTGGAAAGTCTTTGGAAGGTGTACCTCTTTTCAGTAGCAAGATGGAACTAGAAGTGGTCATGGAGTGAATAGAAGGACTTGAAAACCACTTTGAGTGTGACAGTGTGATAGAGGCACAAAAGGTGAGGATAGCCAAGACAAGACTGAGAGGGACTACCCTCACTTGGTGGAAATTTGTTCAAGATGAGAGGTTAAATGAAGGAAATAATCCTTTTACCAGTTGGAGAGGTACGATGGCCAAGATAAGAGAGACTTGTCTACCAAATGACTATGAGGTGAAGTTGCACAAGAAGAGACAAAACTTAAGAAAGAAGGACCTTGAAGTAAGTTCCTATAAAGAAGAGTTTCAAAAGTTGTGTTTGAGGTCACATGAAATGGAGGAAGAAAGCCTAAAAGTGGCTAGGTATCTGAATGGGTTGAGGTGGAACATATAAGAGGAAATTAGCCTCATGAGTCCTAAGACTATACACCAATGTTACCAACTATCCCTCAAGGTAGAAAAGAAGCTTAAGAAGAAGCATGACTCAAGTAGTAGGGGTAGAGGTAGTGGAAGAGATGGAAGAGACCAGAGAGGAGGATTTGGAGGAAGGAACTTTGAAGCCAGAAATTAGGGTGACACCAAGCTCACTAAGAACCAAGGAGAGTCCAACAATAGTAGAGGTGGTTATAATAAGGGAAGAGGTCCCAATAAAAATTCAAGAGGGAGATCTAGTATCCAAGGAAGAGGATCATACTTCTATTTTATGAAGTGTTATAATTGTCACCAGTGTGGACATCCTGCTTATAGGTGTGTAGAGAATAGTTCATCATCCCAGGAGGGGAGAAAAGGATAAAATATGTGTAAGAAGAGTCTTCTAGAAGGAAGACAACATAGGTGGAATTATATTCAGAAATAGGAGAGAATTTGATCATCATAAGAAAACTCATCAGAGATCCAATCAAAGAAGAACCAAGTCAAAGGAGATCTTTGTTCAGAATCAAATGAAAAATTCTAGGTAAGGTGTTTAAAGTAATCATAGATTCTAGTTGTACTTATAACATTATTTATGTAGAAGCAATTGAAAAGATTAAATTTAAAAGGATTTCTCATACTAACCCTTACAAGATCACTTGGTTAAAAAAATACAAATATGTATTGGTGAATGAACAATCTTGGATGGAGTTCTCAATAGGGAGATATAAGGATAGGGTTTTGTGTGATGTCTTACCCATGGATGCTTGTCATCTCTTACTGGGAATACTTTGGAAATTTAACAGTGCTAATATGTATGATAGGTATAAAAAATCCTATTCATTTAAAAAGGATAGGGTCACATTAAAGATTCAATACATGTTGGAAGAAGGAGAAGTGAAATAAGGGGTCCTAATATACTCTTAGTGGGGGAGAAGCAATTTTAAAAGATACTAGAAGAAGAAAAAGGGGTGGTGGTGTAGGAGAACCTATGGTTAAAGGCCATTCTTTTCTTTTTTGTGTACTTTACTAGTTTCTTAGACAAATTAGGAAGGTTTAGGAATATTTTGGCTTGAATTAGGGTTGATGAAGTTTGTTTTTGTAAGTATTTTTCTTCATTCACCCTTTGTAATGTCCTGAAGGACAAAATGGGTCAAAATGTTGAATGGACATCCCATTTGCTTAGGAGGGTGTTTTTAAAGTGTTTTTTGTTTTAAAAAAAATTTTCTAGGCCTCTAATAATCCAACCAAGGCAATAGAATCAAGGAAAATTCAAATTGCAAGAAAAGTTGAAAATTTGCTCATGCAACATTATTTGCAATTTTGTGACTTTAAAAATTGCTCAGTAATGTCCAAAAGGTTGATTTTTTCCTAAATGGACAAATAGGTCAGTTGGAGTAGTTTATCTAAGGAGGGGAATACTATTTAAGAACTCCCCTGGAAACATTTTGAGGTTGGATGCCACTTTGTTTACAATTACATTTAATGTGAAGTTGCAAACTGAGACTGTATTTGATTTTGAGCATTTTGAATTAGAAAATATTGTTAATGGATCGAACAATTGTATTTTCCATTGTAATTAGGTTCCCATGTTTGTCTAAGAATTTTTTGCAGAAAGGGTTTGTTCAAAAGTTTCCATTTTGTAGCTTCTTTTAATTTTTCTTTCGAGTTGTACTTCTCTAGTCCAATTCTGGACTATACATAGACAATGGCTTTTCATGGTCTTTAAATCCATGGAAAACAAAATGGTACTGGATGGAAAGATATAGGAGCCTATTCAAATATATTTCTTTTTGGTTTTTTTAGGATAAGACCTAAGGTTGAATTTTGAGCTCTTTCCCTAGGTGAGCTTGGCAATAGTCCGACTAGAGAAAAAGAGAGACAATAGTAAAAATATTGCAGGGTTGGATTGGTAGAAACAATCCAGTGGTTGGAGAGTGCTAAGGGAGAAGTGATATGACCCTCTATGAAATGGAAACAATAGGGGAGTTGAATTCAATGAGAAATGAGAGAGAATCAGAACAAAGGGCTATTAGCCCTACTTTTAAGGATAGTGTCCCTAAGAGGTTTTAGGGGTTGTACTGATGACTTCAAGAATCCTCACCTTGAAAATATTTAATGCTTTGAAAAGGGGTATCAAAATCCTAAGCTATATTTGGGGGTCCTTTGGAGATTTTTTGAAATAATCAAGAATTTGAGCCAGAATAAGGCTACAAGAAGCCTTTAGGCCTAATCCTAGATTGTAGGATCTCAGTGTATGAATGGATTTTTGTTGGTTTAAAACCTTCAATAATGTCCTAAAATTACCTAAAGAAGTGGGAATGCAACCCTCAAAAGTGTTGTGAGTGTGTTGGCATAGGTAGGTAGAATCTACCCTTGTTGATTCAGTGAGCATTGAAAATACTTGTTGATAGAGAGGACCTTGATTGGGAGGGTGAAGCTCTTGGTGACTTACCTGGAATTAGGGTTGTGAGATCCCTAGAAGGTCTAGAAAAGATACCTTGGTTTAGAGTTAAGCTAACTCTAGAGTTCAAAGAACCATCTCTATCAGATTGGTATCCGAGCCTAAAGATTGGGCTTGTGAATTTTGGATGCTATCTTTGCCAGAATTAATAGATTCATCAAAAATGGTGATTGGTGATGAGCTAGAAAAGGGTGTAGAAGAGAAGAGAGAGGAGAATAGACTCCTAAGAGAATATTTATTTGACATGGCAACTAATTTATAAGAAGTAAAGCTTTCGACTGTAGAGTCAGTGAATTAGTAAGAGAGAATGAAGAGAAAGGTAAACTAGTGGTTGAAGAAGACATAATACCATAACCTAATCATGTGCTTCAAGAAGAGCCATTATTTAAATCTCTAAAAGATATGAGTGGAAATTCATTGGAAAGTGTGACTCTATTTAGTGGCAAGATGGAACCTAAAATGGTCATGGAGTGGATAGAAGAGCTAGAAAATCACTTTGAATGTGATTGTGTTGCAAAGGCTCAAAAAGTATGAGTAAACAAGACAAGATTGAGAGAAACTACTATCACTTGGTGGAAGTTTTTTCAGGATGAAAGAATCAAATAAGGGAAGAATGCTATAACTAGTTGGAAAGGCATGGTGGCCAAAGTTAGAGAAACTTATCTTCCTAATGATTATGAGGTGTAGTTGCAAAAGAAAAGACAAAATTTGAGACAGAAAGACCTAGAATTCAGTGTCCATACTGAAGAGTTTCACAAGTTATGTTTGAGGTCACATACAATAGAGGAGGATATCCTTAAAGTGGATAGATATTTGAATGGTCTAAAGTGGAATATCCAAGAGGAAGCTAGCCTCTTAAGTTCAAATACTATACATCAATGCTAACAACTATCTCTCAAGGTAGAAGAGAAGATTAAAAAGAAACATGATTCAAGTAGTATGGGCAGAGGTAGAGGAAGAGATGGAAGAGGCCAGAGGGGGGGATTTGGAGGAAGAAACTTTGAAGCAAGAAATCAGAGTGATTCAAAACTCATTGAGAACCAGAGAGAGTCAAATAGTTCAAGAGGTGTTTATAATAGAGGAAGAGACCCCAATAACAATTCAAGAGGAAGATCCAATATCCAAGGAAGAGGATCCTATTTATCCTCTATGAAGTGCTATAATTGCCACCAATTTGGGCATGCTACTTATAGGTGTCATGAGAAGAGTTAAACATCACAAGGAGGACAAAAAAGGATAAACTATGTACAAGAAGAGTCTTCTAGAAACAAGACAACAGAGGTAGCACTGGATTCTAAGATAGGGGAGAACTTGATGATCAGAAGAAAACTTCTCAAGGAGCCCATCAAGGAAGAACCAAGCCAAAGAAGATCTATTTTTAGAGTCAAATGCAAGATACTAGGTAAAGTTTGTAAAGTTATCATAGATTCTGGTTCTACTGATAACAATATTTCTGTGGAAATATTATTGAGAAACACTTCTTCTTCTTCTTCAACTTCCATTTTCTTAAGGTTTAGGAAGAAACAATGAGCGGGTGTGGAAGAAGCAGAGTGAGAGAAGGAGGGGTTAGGGTTTCCATAGGAGTGGAAGAGGCAGAAGGTAGTGATGAAGAGGGAGATGGAAAAAAAGAAGGAGGTGAAGATGCATCCCATGTCGCAGCCTACACATGGTCTGCAGTGTTTGACAGGGCATGATTTGTCTAGGGTGAATCTCTGTAGGAGCTGTGCGGGAGAGATACTAGAGGTGGCTGCAATGTTTGGGGCATTGCTGAGAAGAGGGGAACTGTTTCGCTGAGGTAGTGTGGAAAGATGGAAATACCATTGGTGGGGAAGTGACTGCTTCTTGTATCTTGTGCAAAGGGGTTAGGAGATCCCCGTTTATTTTTTAGGAAGAGATGAGACCAGAGGTTGTGGTACCCGATGGCTCTCATGTTGTGTTTTAGATTGGGTGGGGAGATAACCATTCCTGTGAGATGCCTTATCTTAGTGATATGACTCTCAGTCTTTGTTTGTGATGTCCTATTTGTGGTAGAAGGAGTAGTTTAGGTATGGAAGAGAGGCCTTGGTGTAGAAAATGTGAAAATATTGGAATGTGGCCTGCCTATGTGGTGTTTTCTCACTGGCAGGATCCTATTTGGGAAGGTTTTATCTCTTCAAGCTTCATTGGGTTGATTTTAACTGTTGTTTTCCATTCCCTGCTTTTGGAAGCTTTATCTTGTAGCGATGATCCCCTTATTTGCCTCTTTCCTTTGTGCTATACTCCTACTGAGGTGAAGTATACCCCTATTGAGGTGGGTGTCTATCATGTGGCATCTTGCAGGTGGAGTCTCTCTTAGTTTAGTTGTATTCTTCCCCTCTTCTTATTGAGGTGGAAGATTCTATTGAGGTGAAGGCTCATCCTATTGAGGTGTTTTGCAGTTGTTGGGAGGAGGATACTTATGGTGGAGCATGGTTTCCTCCCTCTTTTTACCACATGAAGGCTAGCTAGAATTGGTGGGGGGTCAACCCTTTAGTTTTGCATGTGGTGTGGACTGTGATGAACCGCAGTCTCAGGGCTGGAGGTTCTCCTTCAGTGCTGAAGGTCTTCAGATCTATTACCAAAGTCAAGGAAGAGGGAATCTTTTGTCTTCCCCCCTCTTCTTTCTTTTGGTGTTGTTTGTTGTTCGTATCTGGTTGGTGCAAGAAGATGGATGCTAAAAGTTTTCAAGGACCCATCTTGGTTGCTGGGAGTTTTGGATTATGGTTAAAGGAAATTTTTGGGGCTATGTTTCTCTTTGACGATGGTCTTGTTGGTTATGGGTTCCAAGAAAAAACCCAGGTGTTCTATATGGGGAGTTTTAATACTCCATCCAAATTAATGTTGTAAGGCTTAGGCCTATTTTAAGGGAAACTAGGGTTTTAGTATTTCATCCTTTTTAGTTGTTGGTAGTTTTATGTCCTTGGGATGCTATTTAAAAATGCATATCCTTTAGCAGTGTTTCATCCTTGTTGGGTTTCAGATTCTCATCAAAATCTTCTTGTATAAGGGTTTTCGGGTCCCTTCAAAACCTTTTTTTACCATAATCAAAAAAAGTATTTCTATGGAAGCGATTGAAAAACTTAAGTTGAAAATGATTCCTCACACTAACCCTTATAGAGTTACTTGGTTGAATAAAGTTCAATATGTATTAGTTAATGAGAAATCTTGGGTGGATTTCTCCATAGGGAGGTACAAGGACAAAATGTTGTGTGATGTCTCACCCATGGATGCCTGTCATCTATTGTTGGGTACACCCTACAAGTTTGACAGAGCTGCTATGCATGATAGAGCCAAGAAATATTATTGCTTTAGGAAGGATAGGGTGACATTCAAGATATAGTAAATCTTAGAAGAAGGAGAAATGAAGAAAGGGGGCCCTAACATACTTTTAGTGGGAGAAAAATAATTCTTGAAGATACTAGAAGAAGAAGGAGTGGGCTTTACCTTAGTGTTAAAATCTAAGGATGAAAAGGTGAGTAAGAGGGAAGAGCTACCTATAGAAATCCAATAATTTTTAAGCCAATACAAAGACATAGTCAGTGATAGTCAATCAGCTACCCTACCAC
Organism: Thuja plicata; assembly: GCA_018584345.1. Lineage (NCBI taxonomy): Eukaryota > Viridiplantae > Streptophyta > Pinopsida > Cupressales > Cupressaceae > Thuja > Thuja plicata. The sequence goes on from MU225669.1 coordinate 2,137,363, forward strand.
TTAAGAGGTCTATTAGTCATCAAATTGACTTTATCCCAGGATCCTCACTCCCAAACAAAGCTACCTATAAGATGATGCCAAAACAAAATGAAAAAAATGCTAAACAGATCAAAGAATTTCTTGACCAAGGGTTGATTAGAAAGAGCATAATCCCATGTGTCATTCCCAACGTCCTAGCCCCTAAGAAAGGAGGCACTTGGAGACCTTGTACATACTCTAGAGTCATAAAAAAAATTACCATAAGGTATAGGTTCCTAATACCTATAATAGAAGACCTAATGGACTGTCTAGGGGGAGCTAAGTATTTTTCCAAAATTGACTTGAAAAGTGTTTACCACTAGATTAGGGTGAAGGAAGGAGACGAATGAAATATGACCTTCAAGACCAAAAAATGGCTCTATGAGTGGATTGTTATGCCTTTTGGGTTGACCAATACCCAAAACACTTTTATGAGGCTAATTAATGAATTATTGAAAGACTTCATAGGAAAATGGTTTGTGGTGTACCTAGATGATTGATCGGTTCTATAAAGGAATCAAAACTAGGCTTTCACCAAGATTCAAGGATTGGAAATCCTACCGAGAATCTATCCTCCTTATAAAAACTCATTTAATTTATTAACCCAAGGATGTAGTACTTGAAATGGGTCGGCACGATATATGCGCCAAGGATTTACTTAGACCATGCTATGGTTGCAGGAAACAAATTGCTTGAAAAGGAAAGCTAGTCTATGGTAGCAGGAGATAAATTAATTGAAAAGGAAAGATAGTATATGGTTGTAGGAAATGAATAATGGAAATAAAATTTTGAAGGAATTTAAATGATTGAAAATGAAACTATAATTTTTCAATAGTTCTTCCCCTTTGGCTGTAGGAAGCAACAACTTGCCCTGCGGCTTTGGCTGCAAGAATTGTGTAACACTAGAATTAAGATAAAAAGATGCAGGAAAACAAACTAAATGAAATGAGTCTAACTAATGTGGATTCCTCACCAAGTGGTCCCCGTTGGATGAGTGTCCAAAAATAAATTACACTAAACTAAATTTCAATACTTCATTTACCATTGATCGAAAAGAATAGTACATAGATTCATGAAAGCTATAAAAATAACAAAATGAAACTATATTATTGATAACTGATAATGTCCTCCTTCTCAAACAAGAGTGGGGATTTATTTAAATAAAAAAATCTAAAAATTTAACTGGTCATGCTATAGAATAGGCGGAGTCATTATTGAAAAATCTAGAAACTAGAAAGCAAAAAAATATAAGATATCCATAAAGAAGGAAAGAATTGACACGACAGAGGAAGAATGGATCTAGATTCCTACTTCTTCCTAGATTTCTTCAAAGAAATTTATAACTCCTTGACATGGTCCTCACCCAGCTTCTACTACCTTGATCCTACTAGAACTGCCACTTGAGTTGCATTAACTTCTCCAGCAATTGATTCGGCTGCAAGAATGGGTCAGGATATCTAGTGCACGAGAATGTTCACTTGGTTACTCCTTCACTCACTATTTATTCATTGCACTCTAAATGTTAGAATCAAGACATCCAAGGTAGTGCTCCACAAAAATCACATACATCTATTTATGTTAACACAACTAACTACTCATAAGAACATAGCCATAAATTTAACATAAGTAATAGAGCATTAATATCCACATTTTGTGTGTTTAAAAGCGTTAAACCAGAGAAAATTTCTTAGTGGATGCATGCCACATAATAACATAAAAGAGCATAAATTTTTCAGCATGTGCATTGAAAAAGCACAAACAGGAACTATTAGAAACTTATCATATGGTTTCTAAAATAGGGCATAAAAATGTCTCATCTTTTTCCCCCCTACAAAGACAAGTGTTAGTCCTTGGGCACATATACATTCTTAATGTGGGAAAGAAACATTAGATCACTCATTGTAGTGTCTCCCCCACTGGTACTGGTTAGGTTCCAATAAAAACCATTAGTACGTTGTATTCTACTTTTTGTACTCGCTTCCAACTGCTCATTGATTTCATTATCTACACATTTGTATAGCTATGATAGGAGGATTAACAGTTTGAAGTTAGGGGAAGTCACAATTGTGGTCCTACTTGTCTACCTAGTTGTATGTAATAATGGATGCACTACATGGTAGCCTTGAATTTGATAACGCTATGGCCTTTTTAAAAAGGAAATGTTAATCTGTTCCATCACAAAATAAGGCCTTCTTCTTCCCTCTATCCATCCTATAAGGGAAGGCTTTCAAAATTTTCTTAAACTCGTGCTCTGTTCTTAAGAATTCTTTCCCTGTGTTGTTTTTCATGGAACCCATAGGATATCTCTAGCCAATCATAATACATACATTTGGGATTTCCATCATAATAAGAGGAATTTCTCTTGTAGATATAAAGCATACACCCTTGAGGGTGGTTGACATTCTATAGTCTGAGGGACTGATTTCCTAACTATACCCAATATGTGTTTCACATGTTGTACTTCTTGGTTTTTTTCTATCCATTTCTTGTTTTAATTCCTTTCTTTATATTTCCCACATTGTCTTTTGATACTGTATTTGATTATAATAGTAAATTGAAAAAGTTTAAAAAGTTACCTTTTGTTGTTCCTCTGATGGGCCTTACACTGCTTCCTTCATTCCTTGATCTATTGTAGATATTATCATTTGTCCATTTGTTTTTCCAGTAGTCTCACTGATGTCATCATCCCTCTAAATTTATTCCTAAGGAAGAGGCTCATTATCATATTCGGCTTGTTCTATCTTCTCTGGATGCATGGCCACATGATCCTTCTCCATATCCTCAAGAAACTCCTATAATGGACTAACTTCTTGTGGCCCTTCGGATAATGGTTCCTCAATAGGAACCTCAGGAATACCTTCTTAACCATTCTTTGTAAGTTTTTCTGATATGTTCGAGTGTCTTGCGTTCAAATGAACACTTCTTCTTGGTGGGGTCTCCAACAAAGCTGGAGGTTTTTTGTGAGAGGATATTTTCTTCTTGGTGGAGGTGGCTGCAAGAGTTGTGGAAAATGGAATATTTGTGAAAGTTGGAGCTATAGGAGGAACAAGGGTATTATCTTCAACATACTCTGCTGCCTTCCCTTTTCCTTTTTCTTTGTGCTAAACAATCTATTCTTTAACAGAAACTTGTGAGGTCATAGGAACCTCTATTTGACCTCCCCCCATGCTAGGGTTTTGATCACTAGATGCCCTATTTTACTATTTTGATCCTAAAGGAGAATTGTTTTCACAAGAGGCTTCCAGCATTGAGGATTTAGGGATTTATGGAATAACATTTTCCTCTGGGTCATTCCCATGTTCTTCTTAAATTGCCTAGTTGGGTTGTTCACCATGAAGTTACACATGTTGTGCCATAATTAATTTATCCTAGCTCATGGGTGATACATCTCATAATGACCTTTCTACTAGGAGTTTAATTAACCCATGATGGGTTACGAAATTTTTTTTTCCCTTCTTTACCTCTTCTGAGCTCAAATTTAACAAAGAGTAAAGAAAATTTGGAACATTTATGAGACGACCATGCCATAAATGGTTGAGAAACTTAAAATGAACTGCATGTAAGTAGGAAAACCTCCCTTGATAGTTTAAATACCTGATTATTTGAATTTCATGTTGTGGTTATTCACCTAGAAGAGAAAGTCTTTTTGCTCCTTGTTTTCTTGCTTCTAATCTTGGGTTTGTAGGAATAGTGAATTTTTCTCAAGCTAATCTTGCGTCATACCCATGTGGAAATTATTTTCCAATAGAGGGAAGCCCTAAAACTTCTGCAATCCTTGCTTTAGCAACATCAAATCTCAAACCCTTACCATAAGATACTCCATTATTGATAATTCTGAGGAATTTCTAATGGTATTGCATCATCATATCCGCTTAGTCAGACAAAATAATTGAGCCACCCCAATCTGTTAAAGTTTTGTACACTGGGATGGTCTTATAACAAAGAAGAATGATCACCTGGTTCACATTTAATATGAGTGCCTCCCATTCTATAGCTGCAAAACTCTCAATCCTAACAATGGAAACCTTGAGAAGACAAGCCCTAATAATGCCAAATGCTTTTCAAAAATAAAATTACCCTTCAAATGCTGCTTCTGTTCTCTATTCTAAATTTCAAATGCTTCTTCTTCTCTATGTTCTAAATTATGCTATAGCTAGACTAAATTATTTTTTTGGGGTTTTACAGTGTTCTTGGCAAGAATAAGATTTAAAAAATAGGACTCGAAGCTTGGTTTTGCAAAGAAATGCTGGCAAGAAAGGCTTCCACTCAGCGGTTGTCACGTTAGTTCAAAAGGATGGTTGCAGGCTAATGAAAAGTACAACACACTTAAAGAATATTGGTCAAAGAGAGAAAGGTTTATTAATAATGACACAATAGCCCCTATGAAAAAAGGTGGCGTGTATCGTCACATGCATGGGGTAAAGTATGGTGATGTGTGATTAAATGCTATATTAATTACAAGATAATTGATGATCATGCAAAAATAAGTAATGCTATCAAAACAATGAATGCATAAGTGTACCTAGGATCAAATAAGCAATAAATTTCCAAATGTGGAAAGATTTGATGATGCATGTCGAGAGAATGTGAGCCACAAAGGAATGATGATGAGGACGGATGTGTTAGGCTGAAGAGAGAAGTGTGATATGATATGAAATCATCTTTTATTGCAGAAGAGAATGATTTACTTGGGAAAATGAAACTTTATTATGAATGCATTGCATAGGTTTAAAAAGATGAACAAAGAGGAAGGCTTTCCCATTCAGCTGTAGGAGAGTCTTCAGCTGTAGGAGGTTCATCAACTGTAGGAGGTCTAGTTATTGTTGGAGAAATCTCAAACTGTCGTAGGAACCACACCATTAGAAAAAAAATTTCTATCTCATAGGAGCCAAGCCAACATTTAGTGATTTTACCTTGTGTTTCGTGAAATCTTGAATCACATAGGAGAGCCCAATCACTAGGAACATACCCTCGGATTTGATTGTGTGAATCATGGCACTTTTTTCTTTGTAATTGCACCAAATCTGTTTGTTATAATGTTTCTTTTCTCATCTCATCCAAGTTATTGAGCTACATGAGCCTTTCTTCTAGAGCTGCAGGAAGATCTAAGTTGAGTTGTAATGCTGCACATAGTGTCTTATGCTTGAACTCTAGGGGCATCACAATAGTCTTTCCATACACTAATTCAAAAGGTGTGAATCTGGTGGTTATTTTCCATGTTGTCCTCTATGCCAAAAAAACTTCTTGCAACCCTCTACTCCAATCCTTCCTATGTAGCTATACTGTCTTAGTCAAGATAGCCTCAATTTCCACAATAGTGATCTCTACTTGACCATTCACCTAGGGATGATACGAGCTATACTTTCTATGGTGAATGTTGTATTCATTCATCAAGGCAGTGATCAAATTTGAGGTAAACTAAGCACCCTGATCCATGACAAGTTATCTTGGTACACAATACCTTTTAAAGATCTCTTCATACAAGAACTCAACAACTGTATTATCTCTAGGATGATTCATAGCTCAGACCTCCACCCACTTAGTCACATAATTAGTGCAAACCAGAACATAGGAGTTGTCATTGGATGGTGGATTTATGGGTCTCACAAAATCCAATCCCCATTTTTCAAATGGAGTACCTACTACTTGAGGAAAAAGAGGCATTTCATCTGATTGTGTTGGTCTACCCATCCACTAACATCTATCACACTTTCAAGTATAGCTGGTTGCATCCTTATGCAAGGTCGCCCAGTAATAGCCAGTAGTTAGCACCTTCGTTGTTATTTATTTGGCTAAAAAATGTTTGCAACTAGATTCATCATGGTAGGCATACAGGATCTCATAGGTCTCATCCTCTCTAACACACCTCCTCAGAATCCGAGCAGGTCCAGTATAGAATAGATGATTGACCAGCCAAGAAAAGTTAAAATTCTTTTCTTTTAAAATCCTCTTATCTTTGGGTGAGAAGTGTGGAGGTACCTTTTGAGAGACTAAGTAGTTGTCAATGTCAGCATACCAGGTGGTATTGGTTGAAATAGAGAACAAGTGATCATCAGGAAAGTTTTCATCAATGTCATGAGAGTCATTTGCATTCTGTAACCTTGAGAGGAAGTCAACTACATTGGTCTTGCCTAGTTTATCCACTATTGTGATGTCAAATTCGTGTAGCAAAAGGAGCCATCTCGATAACCTCCATGTGATAGAAGGCTTGTTAGCCTAATATTTTATGGCTAAATGATCAATGTGCACAAATATTTTGTAACAAGTGATGTAGAGGTGGAACTTGTTAAGAGCATAGATGATAGCAAAAAGTTCCTTCTCAGTAACTGTGTAGTTCAGCTCAGTGCCCTACAAATTCTTGTTGATGAAGTAGATGGCATGATCAAGAGTACCTTGTTTCTACCCTAAGATATCTCCTACAACATGATCAGAAGCATCAATATGAATGTGAAATGGCAATGCCCAATTAGGACCCCTTAGGATGGTTGTCTAGGTAAGAAAAAACTTCAACTTCATGAAGGACTCTTCACAAGCCTTTTTCCATAAAAAAATAGAATCCTTGGTGAGAAAAGAATACACGGGGCTAGCCATTTTACTGAAGTCTTTAATAAACCATTTGTAGTAGCCAACATGTCCTAAAAAACTTTGGACATCATTTTTTTTTGCTAGTGTGGGAAAATTCATAATGACCTCAATCTTAGTAGGGTCTACTTGGATTCAATTAGCAGAGATAATGACCCAACACAACCCCCTCTTGCATCATCATGAAGCACTTATCATTGTTTAGGGATAGATTATATTCCTCACACCTTGTAGAAAATTTTCCCAAGTTGCCTAATGCTTCCTCATAGGTTTCCCCATATGTGGTGAAGTCATCTATATAGATTTCCATACATTCATGTGAGATATTAGCAAAATACTTATAACTTCCCGTTGAAATGTTGTTGGAGCATTGCAAAGACTGAAAGGTAAGACTGAGTACAAAAATATTCCCCATGAGAAAGTGAATGTGGTGTTTTCTTGATCTTCATGAAGAATCCCAATCTAATTGTATCCACTGCACCCATCTAGGAAATAAATATATCATTTCCCTGCTACGGAGTCTAAGATGTTGTCAATTAATGAGAGAAGTAAATGGTCCTTTTTATTTGCATTTTTGAGATATCTATAATCAACACATACTCTCCATTTTCCTCCTTTTTTGGGAACTATTACCAATGGTGAGACCAACCGACTGTCATAAATAGGATAGATGAAACTAGCATTAAGTAGTTTTTGCAATTTGGTTTTCACTATTTCTCTTAATGCAAGGTTGATACGCCTTTAAAAATGCCTAACAGGGGGTTTGTCCTCTTTTAGGTATATTTTATGAGTACACAATTTGGGGTCCAAGCCTTTCATATCTACCTAGTCCCATGAAAAATTTGTGGCATGGTCTTGCAGTAGTTTAGCCAAATATGTTTGCTATAGGGGGTAAGCTTACTAATAATGTTCAAGCAGTGGCCATGAGAGGCTTCTAACTGTTTGGTTAGTTCCACCATAGAAGCATCCATTAATGGAGGTACTTGGATCTCATTAGGTAGGAATTTGTGGTATATGTGTATGGCAGTAGGAGATGTAGACAATTCACAATCAGGGTACAAGGGCTACAGGGAGTAATTATGGAAGAATGAATAGTCCAAGGGATATGAACTTGGGCCATATGGTTTTACAAAATATGTGTGATTACTATGTCTTCTTCTTGAAGCTGTAGAAAATGGTCCCTCTTTAACATCATTAATTGGGTTACTAAGTTGACTACCTCAGCCTCTTCTCCTATATTCGGCCAAATTGGTGAAGCTAACTCCCTTTGTTGTTGGGCAGGTGGATACAAGGTTAATATCTTTGTATGCTGACCATTAGAAATGATCATATTGCATGAGGAAAAACCTATATATGCATCGATACTGGCTAGCTAAGGTCGGCCAAGAATTATTAGGTGTCCTCCCAATGTGGATTTTGGTAAAAGTATCATAAATTCAATATGATAGGAATAGGATTCTAGGTCTACAACTATATCTTCCACCATCCCATTAGGTTTTACTGTGGGACTATCTAAAAGCTGTAGGATAGTGGGTGTAGTCCGTAGGTTGGTGATGCTAATTTATTGCATGATGTCCTTGGTCATTACATTTATATCAGCTCCTAAATCTATCAAAGCATTTTTAATGGCTTTCCTATTGATTATAACCTCAACAACTAGGCTTCCCAGGTCGGAATATTTTTGGACAACTAGTTTTTTGAGCATTATATCTACAAGTTTCCCCAAGACATGAACAATATGGGGATCATTTTTCTTTTGACCTATATTTTTAAAACATGCCTCCTTGATATCATTTCCATAAGTTAGGACATTCTTGATTGCTTAAAACAACAGAAATTGAACACTAATGGTCTTGAGTTGGTAAAGAATGTCAAAGGCTACTTCTTTAGTATGCTTGGAATTTTCATATGTTGCCTTTGTGGAAAGGGAGGAGGAGCTTTCTGAACTTTATTTGGTATAAAATTTAGGTTTATTAGAGTAGTATATGGTGTTTCCTATGGATTGGACTCCTTTGGGGATATTTTGGTTATAATAGGAGTAGGTAGAGTACTTCCAGACTGCAAATGGATTTCATTGATTGTTGTAGTATAGGAAGGATACTAGTTTGGTTCAGTGGCATAAATATTTTGCTGAGGTGTTGGAGGCTTGCTATTAGGATTTGGTTACGACTGGAAAGGAAGTTGGGTAGGCCTCAGAGGTGTTGCAGTTACTGCAGGAGGTGGAAAAGGTGTCTATTGTGGAGGCTAAGGTGGTGGCTGGAGGAATCCTTGCTATTGGTTTGGCCATTGCTGACTACCTTGCAAGGCAGATTTTTCTTCCAATTGCCCTATGGAAGCTATCAATTCCCTTGGGTTTGTTTCCATTCCCCTTGGGGTTATTTTTCATTCCCTTGGAAATTTTTCCATTCAGGACTAGGGTAATTTTTCTTGTGAGGTTGTGAGTTATTCCAGGGAGATTTTTGAGCATTCATAGGAGGTTTCCATTGATTACTATGAAATGGACCATTCAATGTAAGAGGATCCTGAGGCATATCTTTTCTTTGGGCCCATAACCTTCATTGTGAAAAAAACAAGACTTTCTCATAATATCCTTCAATTGGTTTATAATCAATGGGTAGTTGTGCAATATCCATGTTAGAATCTAGCTTGCACTTACAATCCCTCTTGTTCTATCTGCAATAGGGAAAACATTCTGCTAGAATAGAATTGACCTCCTCATGTTTCTTTTTCACCTACATCATGTGCAACTATGTGGCCATGTTATTCATGATTTCCTGCTTGAAGTTGGACAAAAGATGCATTATTTATGTTTGAGTGGCTCCAAGTCCATTAGTTTTTCCTATAGTGGACCTGTACCCTCTACCTTTCTTAGTAGTATCTCTAGAGTAGCTAAGGTATATTTTATTGATATCCTCCCATGTAGAATGGGTGATATCGCCGCTGGCCATGATATCCAATGCTTCAGTGTACCCCTCATTTATACCCCTCAAAAAGACAAGTTTTTGTGATTCTTGGTTGAGCTAATGCTACGTATTCTTCTGCAAGATAAACAATAATTTTGACACATAATCTTTAAGGCTCTCATCCTCCTATGTTATCTTTAATATTTTTTCCCCTCACATGTGATTACCCCCGCAATACTCCTTATAATTTATCAAGAAAGTACTCTTCATTTCATCTCGATCATGAACAACATCCTAGCCTAAGCCTATAAACCATCTCAATGTAGACTCTTTTAGAGTTATAGGAAAAAAATTGAGCCTATGGGCATCCATGGTATAGTCATAACTACAACAAAGGCTATCAAACTCAAAGAGAAAGGTATCAGAGTCGTCGGTCACTAGGTCATAGAATTTTTGAAGGGTTGAAGATGGAATGTTCTTGACGTTGTTATTATCACAGTAATAAATTATGGGGAATGGAAAAGTAGGAGGGTTCACTATCCTGGACAGAACTTCAGGTTGACCTTAAGGCTGATAGATGACTAGAGGTAATGGATTCTCAGATTGGCCAAGGCTTCAGCAAAAGGATTAAATTTGGGTTGTTCTTGAGGAAGGTATAAGTTATGTGGATTAGCTTTTTAAGTTGGTAATGATGATGAAATAGGAAGGTTTACAATAGCATCCATGAATTGACCCTCCTCTTCTTCTTCTTCTTCTGGCCCAAAGTTTTCTCCTAATCAGTTATTGGGGTAATTTGGCAAGTACCTTCCTAGAGTGTCTCTTCTTCTTTTATGCATGCAGTTGAATGAAAATTGTGGTAATGGGATTAAAAACTTTGGTGGTGAACTCTAATTTACTCAAAATAGGTAAAATGGAATCATAATTATTGAATAAAATTTTACAAATGGTTGAGTTTAACACTTGGTTCGACTTTGTCCCCAACAATGACACAAAAATTGATCGGTTCTATAAAGGAATAAAAAAATAGGATTTCACCAAGACTCGGTGATTGGACATCCTACTAAGCATCTATCCTCCTTATCATTTAATTTATCAACCCATGGATGTAGTATTTGAAATGGGTAAGCAAGATATATGCACCAAGGATTTACTAAGCCCACGCTATGGTTGTAGGAAATAAATTGGTTGAAAAGGAAAGCTAGTCTATAGTTGCTAGAAATATATTTCTTGAAAAGGAAAGCTTGTCTATGGATGTAGGAAATAAATACTGGAAATAAAATGTGAAAGTAAAGATGTTGAAGGAATGCAAAGGCTTGAATACAAAACTATAATGTTTCAGTGGTTCTGTCGCTTTGGTTGTAGGAAGCAACAACTTATCATGATACTTTGGCTGTAGGAACTATGTAACACCAAAATTAAGATAACAAGATGTAGGAAAAAAAAATACATGAAATGATTCTAACTAATGTGGATTCCTCACCAAGTGGTCCCTGTTGGATGAGTATCCAAAACTCAATTACATTGAACTAGATCTCAATACTTCATTTACCATTTATTGAAAAACACAATACAAAGATTTATGTAAGCTGTAAAAATGCAGAATGAAACTATATTATTGATAAATAATAATGCTCTCCATCTCATGTATGAGTGGGGATTTATTTAAAGAAAAACATCTAAGAACTTATCTTCTCACATTATAGAATAGGAAGAGTCATTATTGAAAAATCTAGAAACTAGAAAATGGAAAAACAAAAGATATCCATAAAGACGGAAAGAACTATCACGAAAGAGGAAGAACAGATCTAGACTCTCACTTCTTCCTAGAGTTATTCAAGGAAATTCATAACTCCTTGACTTGGTCCTCACCTAGCTGCTGCCACCTTGATCCTACTGGAACTGCCACTTGAGTTGCATTAATTCCTCCATTAGCTGAGTCTGCTGTAGGAATGTGTCCGAATATCCAGTGCATAGACACGTTCACCTAGTCAATTCTTCAATTGCTATTTATGCTCCTCATTCTAAGTGTTAGAAACTAGACATCCAAGGTAATGCTCCACCAAACACATATACATCCATTTATGTTAAAACAACTAATTACTCATAAGAACATAACCATAAATTTAGCGTAAGTAATCTAACATTAATATCAATGTTTTACATTTTTAAACGTGTTAAACTAAGGCATATGTCTTAGTGGCTGTATGCCACAAAATAACATAAAAGAGCATAAATTTTTCAGCAAGCGTGATGAAAAAGAACAAACAGGAACTATTAGAAACTTATCCTTTGGTTTCTAAAATAGGGCATAAAAATGCATCATCAATGATGTCCTAGTGTTCAACAAAACAAAGGAGGATCACATTAAGAATCTGTAGAGGGTAATGCAGAGGTTACATGAAGAGAAGTTGACACTCAACCTAGAGAAGAGTGAGTTCATGAAGCAGAAGTTGGTATACCTAGGCTTTTTTTTATCTTATAAGGAAACTTAAAGATGGACACATGCAAGGTGGAAGCAATATTAAACTAGCCTACACCTTAGTTTTCTATAGAGGTAAGGATATTCCATGGATTGACACAATTATACACGAAGTTTATCAGATAATTTAGTGAAATAAGTTCACCTATTTTGGATACATTAAAGGAGACATGAAAACAAAATTCCAGTAGAATGAGCATGCTGATAGAGGATTTGAGATTTTTAAGAGGAGGATAGCCACCCAACCTATACTAAAACTTCCTATTTTTGAGAAGTTGTTTACTATGGAATGTGATGCTAGTATTATTGCCATAGGTGCAAATTTGAGTCAAGAGGGAAATCTAGTGGCATTTGATAGTGCAAAACTTAGTGATACAAAGAAGAGATACTCCTCATATGATTTGGAGCTATATGCATTGGTGCAGGAACGATGCAAGTGGAGAAATTATCTCCTTCCTAAGGAATTTGTGGCCTTCACTGTCAACCAGGCTTTAAGCTTTTTGAATTCACTGGATAAGTTAAGCCATAAACATATGAAGTGGGTGGAGTATATCCAAGCCTACACCTTCAACATCAACCACAAGAAGGGACTCCAAAATAAGGTGGTAGATGCATTAAGAAGAAGATTACTCACAATTCAAGAAATCAAGTAAAGAAGTATTGGTGTATGAAGCTTCAAAGACCTGTATCCAGAGGATGAGGACTTTTCGGAAGCCTATAAAGTATGTAAGGATTTTCAAAACCAATTTCATGGTGAGTTATCTGATTTTACCCTTCAAGAAGGTATTTTTGTTAGGGGAGGGAAATTTTTTGTACCTAGAGGTTCAATGAGGGAGAACCTAGTGTAGGAGAAATATAATGGTTCATTAGGTGGATATTTGGTGTGCATAATACCTTAGAGTTGGTTAAGAGATACTACTATTGGCCAAGGATGAATAGAGATGTCCAAAGATATGTAGAGACTTGTATAGTCTATCAAAAGGGTGTTTTTAAATTTTTTTATGTTTTATAAGTTGTTTTTAGTCCTCTGGTAATGCAACAAATGCAATATAAGAAATGAAAAGTCAAATTACAAGAAAAGTTGAAAAGTTGCTCATGCAACATTTTTGCAATATTGCAACTTTAAAAGTTGCTAGGTAATGTCCAAAAAGTTTCTTTTGTCCTAAATGGAAAAATAGGTCAGTTGGAACAATTGATCTTAGGAGGGGAATACTATTTAAGAACTCCCCTAGAAACATTTTGAGGTTGGATGCCACTTTGTGTACAATTACATTGAATGTGAAGTTGTAGACTAAGACAAAAATTGATTTTGAGCATTTTGAATTATGAAAGATTGTAATGGATTGAATAATTGTATTTTTAATTGTAATTAGGTTCTCATGTTTTTCTGAGAATTATTTGTGGAAAGAGTTTGTTGAAAAGTTTCCATTTTGTAGCTTCTTTAAAATTTTCTTTTAAGTTGTAGTTCTTTGGTCCAATTTTGGACTATACATAGACAATGGATCCTCTTGGTTTTTAAATCCATGGAAAAAAAATGGGCTAGGATGGAAAGCTAGAGGAGCCTTTGTGCATGTATTTTTTTTTAGGAGAAGAGCTAACTTTGAATTTTGAGCTCTTTTCCTAGGCAAGCTTAGCAATAGCCTGGCTAGGGAAAATAGAGACAGTAGTAAAAATATTGCAAGGTTGGATTAGTAGAAACAATCCAGTGGTTGGATAGTTCTAAGGGAGAGGTAATATGACCACGATGGAAGAAATGAGGGAGTTGAATTCAATGAACAATGAGAGAAAATGCATAACAAAGGCCTATTAGCCCTACTTTTAAGGACAATGTCCCTAAGAGGTTTCAGGGGTTGTACGAATGAATTCAAGAATCCTCACCTTGAAAATATTTAATGATTTGGAAAAGGGTATTAGAATCCTAAGATAGATTTGGGGCTCCTTCAGAGATTTTGTGAAAGAATTAAGAATTTGAGCCAAAATAGGGATACAAGTAGTCTTTAGGCCTAATCCTAGATTATAGGAGCTCGGTGTATGAATGGATGTTTGGTGGTTTCAAACCTTAAAGAATGTCCAAAAATGAAGTAAATAATGGGAATGCAACCCTAAAAAATTGTGTGAGTGTGATGACGTAGGTAGGTAGAATCTACCCTTGTAGATTTAGTGAGCATTGAAAATACTTGTTGACAAAGAGGATCTTGATTGAGCGGGTGAAGTTCTTGGTGGCTTACCTTAAAGTTAGGGTTGTGAGATTGGTGTAGGAGAAGCTAGGACATCCCCAAGTTTCTAAGTTTTTGGTTTGGCTTATACTGACCCTAGCTAGGCTAGGAGTGTTTGAAAAGGCCTTAGAAGGTCTTGTGGGTGTGTGTTTAGGAGGTCTAGATTAGGCTTAGTCCAATCTAGGTGTTTTGGTTGTTTAAGTCATGTTTTGGATTTAGGTCTCTTGGAACCTAAATTAGGGATTTTGGGTTACATGTAATTAAGCCTAAAATGACTTCTATGAGGAATTTACATCATTCTATGTAGTTTAGAAGTTATTGGATTAAGTAAGGAGAAAAGTTGCAAAAATTGACAAAATGTTGTCCTGAAAACTTTTGCAACTTTGAAAAGTTGCATGACAACATTGTCCAAAAGAGACAAACTTGAATGATTAGGGAAAGGTATAAAACCACAAGGAGGCCCATTTCCCAAGGTTGGATGTTCTGGAGAATTAATAGAATTTACAATATTTTTCACTATACTCTGGTTTTTATAGATAATTAATTATTTTTGTTTGTAAAGATCCTTTAATGGATTGAATCCACCAAATTTGAGTGGGATTCATGTAATTAGCTTAGTTAGCTTCTATTTTTCATAGGTTTGAATTTATCCAAGGAGCGTCACTCCCTAACAATGCTAATTAAGATAATTACATGAAGCCCTAGGAAACCCTACCTTTCAATTATCATGGCCTTGAGGGATATCCAATGGGATCCTATGTAAAATGTAAATATGGGAAGAGGAGCTCTGAATTAGTGTTTTTCTATTTTAAAGAACAAGCCCTAGGCGAGTCCAGTGCAACCCGGTTAGGAGCTTGTCAGAGTATTTTTGTGTTTTGATGCAGGGGTTCAATTGAAAGAGTGGATCTAAGTGGATGTTGGGATACCTTAGGGTTATACGGAGGCCTCTGAGGAATATTAGCCCATGAAAAATTCATATAACCACATTTTGAGAAAGAAATCAGTTGACTGGTTCAGAAGACACCAATTAGCCCTAAAAGCCTTGAAAGTAGGGATCACCTATACATAGACCATGGATAAATGAGACCTACTAAATCTTTCATAAATAGATAAAGAGTGTTTGAATATCACATTAGTTATTGGGGTTTTTTGGGAATATTTTGAAAGAAGGGGCAAAAACTAGTCAAATAGGGCTAATAGACCTATTAGGCCTAAAATCCAAGATTGAACAAAATATTGGAAAGTGATTGTGAAGACCTTGATACCCTAGCCTAAAGGGATCAAATTAAGTTATAAAATATGTCTAGAAAGAATTGAATCCCATCCAAACACTAATTGAGGAGAAGAGACAATAGAAGCACTTGATTGAATCTAAGAAATAGTTAAGAGGTGGAAGTTTCATCATTGGTAGTTACACCTAAGTGAAGCAAATTGTATGCCATCTTTTGGAGAGGCGTTGAGGGAGTCATAGACTAGTTGGGAGAGGGATAAAAAGATCCTAGAAGATAGATTTAGGATATTTAAGGTACTAGGAACAAATAGAGAGAGTCCTAGTTGGATTGTGCAAGCACACTTAGGGAGTTTCTACTAGAGATCCCTCGAAGGTCTAGGAAAGAGACCTTTGAATAGATTCAATCTAACTCTAGAGTTTGAAGAACAATACATATCAAGTGGGATTTCCCTTAGTTTTGAAGTCTAAGGGTGAAAATATGGACAAGAAGGAGGAAATACCTAAAGAGATACAAGAGTTGATACATAAGTATAAAAATATTGTTAGTGATGGTGAACCAGCTACCCTACCACACGAGAGAGCCATTATTCATAAACTTGAATTTATCCAAGGAGCTTCACTCCCTTAAAAAGTAGCCTATAATATGATCCCACAAGAGAATGCATAAATTGATTAAAAAATCCAAGAATTACCTTACCAAGGCCTAATTAGGAAGAGCATAATCCCATGTGGAGTGCCCACTGTCCTAGCCCCTAAGAAAGGATTTACTTGAAGATTATGTATAGACTCTAGAGCCATTAATATAATTACCATAAGCTATAGGTTCCCAATTCCTAGAATAGAAGACTTAATGGATTGTCTAGTTTGAGCCAAGTATTTCTCCAAAATTAACTTAAAGAGTGGTTACCACCAGATTAGAGTGAAGGAAGGGGATGAGTGGAAAATGGCCTTTAAGATCAGAAAAGGGCTCTATGAGTGGCTAGTCATGACATTTGGTTTGTCTAATGCCCCAAATAGTTTTACGAGGCTAATGAATGAAGTGTTGAAATAATTCATAGCTAAATGGGTTGTGGTGTATCTAGATTATATCCTAGTGTTCAGTAAGACAAAGGAGGATTACATTAAGCATATGCATATGGTAATGCAAAGGTTACATGAGGAGAATTTGAAAATGAACTTAGAAAAGAGTGAGTTCATGAAGCAAGCGTTGGTAAAACTACGTTTTATTATCTCAAAAGGGAACTTGAAGATGGACATAAGAAAGGTGGAAGAAATCTTCAATTGTCCTACACCTAAGTTTTCTATAGAGGTAAGGAGATTCCATGGACTAGCATAATTCTATAGGAAGTTCATCAAACAATTCAGTGAAATATGTGCACCTATTTTAGATACCATCAAAGAAGGAATGAAGACTGAATTCCAGTAGAATGAACATGTTGATAGAGGTTTTGATACTTTGAAGAATAGGATATAAACAAAACCTATACTGATACTTCCTAGTTTTGAGAAATTGTTTACTTTTGAATATGATGCCAGTAACATTTCCATAGGTGGAGTTTTAAGTCAAGAAGGAAGGCTAGTGGATTTTCAATAGTGAAAAAAATGGTGATGCAAAGAAGTACTCCTTATATGATTTGGAGCTATATGAATTATTACAAGCATTGAGGAAGTGGAGGAATTGTCTACTTGATAAAGAATTTGTAGTTTATACTAACAACCAGGCTTTGAGCTTCCTAAATTCATAGGATAAGATAAATCCTAAGCATATGAAGTGGGTGGAGTATATCCAAGCCTACACCTTCACTATCAAGCACAAGAAGGTACTTCAAAATAAGGTTATAGATGAATTGAGCATGAGATTTATCACAGTTCAAGAAATCCAGTTAAGGAGCATTAGCATAGATAGTTTCAAAGAATTGTATCTAGAGGATGAGGACTGCTCAAAATATTACAAGGTGCGTAAAGATTTCTAAAATCATTTTCATGGTGACTACTTTGATTTTACTCTACAATAAGTTTTTTTGTTTAGGGGATGGCACCACTGTGTGCCTAGTAGGTCAATGAGAGAGAACCTAGTTCAAGAAAAACATAATGGTTCACTTAGTTGACATTTTGGAGTTCCTTAGACCTTAGAATTGGTTAAAAGATACTATTATTGACCGAGGATAAATATGGATATCCAGAAGTATGTAGAGACTTGTATAGTCTATAAAAAAGCCAAGGGGACTTCATCCAATCCAGGTTTGTATCAAACCCTTCCAATTTCAACTAGACCTTGAGAGTACCTCAGCATAGAATTTATGGTTGGACTTCCCAAGATAAAACATGGACCGGACAATATCTATATGATTATGGACATATTTATCAAGATGGCCCATTTTGTGCCATGTAAGACTACCCATGATGCATTCTATGTATCAAATCTCTTCTTTAGGGATGAATTCAGAATCCATGAATTACCTTTAAGCATTGTATCAAACAGTGACTATAAATTTATGAATCATTTCAAGAATTGATTATGGTGAAATCTTGGTACAAATATATCTTTTAGTTCTACATATCATCCAAAAATGGATGGGAAGACTAAGGTGGTGAATAGAAGTCTAGGAAAAATCTTAAGGTGTCTCACCAAAGACTATGAACAGACATGGGATTGATTAGTTTCTCAAGCATAGTTTGCTTAAAATGACACCATCAATAGATTCACAGGTAAAAGTCCATTTGAAGTAGTCGATGGGATTCATCTAAGGGGTATATGTGAACTTAGAGACCTTGGAAGTAATGCAGAGAAGAGTAGTTATGTTGGGGACTTTTCTCAGTCCATGAAGGAGGTCCATGATACAGTGAAGAAAGCATTAGTGGAGAGTACAACACACACCAAACAAAAGGTAGATGAAAGGAAAAGAGATGTTCAATTCTAGATTGGAGACCTGGTAATGGTACACTGAAACAAAGAAAGGTTACAAAAAGGTGTTCCCAATAAGCTTCAAATGAAGAAAATAGGCCCTTGTGCCATTCTAGCAAAATATGGACCTAATGTTTACAAAGTTGAGTTACCTGTATACATAGGACTTTCTCCAATCTTTAATGTTGAAGATTTGGTGTCCTATAAAGGGCCAAATCCCAAAGGAGACCATAGTCATTCAAAATTTGTAGAGGAGGTAAAGGCATTGAAACTTCCAATCACTCCAAAGCCTAAAATAGAGAAATTTTTAAGCTCTAGTGTTGCTAAGAAGATAAGAACCAAACTGTACATGGAGCAAAGTGGAAATACAAAAAATATTTAGAGGTTACATGGGTGGTGGAGATATATTTTTTGTAGTTAGGCATTGATCCTACCATGATTCAAACAAATGCAAGTGGATTTCTTTTTGTTTAGGGGAAAATGGTGCAGGAGCACCTAGGTTTAAAAGCCCTTTTTTTTTTTTTTTTAATCTCTCTTAATTGCTTAGTCAATTTAGGGAAGTTTAGGATGATTTTGAAGTGGTTTAGGGTTTGTTAAGTTTGTCTTGGACAAATTTTTAGTTCTTCCACTCTTTGTATTTTGGGATTTTTTTAGAGTCTTAGGATTTTTTTTGAGACCTTTTGGGATGCATCTATGGATTTAAAACCATCAGAAATCAAATTTGTCAAAAAGATGCAAAAAATATGTAAAGTTGTTTAAAGCAACATTTGCAACTTTTAAAAGTTGTTCGACAAGTTTGAATAAAAAGTTGATTTTGTCCTAAAGTAGTTACTAATTAGTTTGATTAGTTATTTTTGTCAAAGGAAGCCTATATGAGAGCTTCTATGGTGATATACTAATTTTGGATGCTATTTTGATTAAATTTTCATACTGTCACTGTAACCATTTTAGAGCATTTTGCATTGAATATCCATGTAAATGGATTAGTTTCTTTGTCTTTCCTTTTCAATTATTTTTACATGAGTGTTACTTAACTCTGTGTGGAGTGATATTGTCATATATTTTTCACTTTGTAGTTTCTTTATAAATTTTCTTGTAACTAGTGTTTACTAGTCAAATTCTAGATTATACATAGAAAATGGATCCTTGAGGTTCTTTAATCCATGGAAAGGAAAATGGGCCTAGATAGAACAAAAGAGGGGTCAGTGTACATACTTTTCCTTTTTTTTTTAGGAGTAGAAGTGACAGGGTTGATTTTTGAGCTCTTGCCCTAGGTGAGCTTGCCTATAGCCTGGCTAGGGAAATAGAGTAACAAAAAGCCATAACAAGAAGAGTTGGATTGAAATAAGTAATAAAATGGTTCAAGGTTGGTACATTGGGAGTGATACAATATTCAATGCAATGGTGGCAACTGGTGAGTTGATTTCACTAGGTTGTGAAGGTAAAAAGAGTGAGAAGTCCAATTAGCCCTATATTTAAGGATAGAGTCCCTAAGGGTTTTAAGGTGTTGTACAGAGGGCTTGGATTAGAAAAAACTTTGAAATAAGTTGTATCTCAATAGTTGGAAAATCAATCCAATGATAGGTTTTCAGTTTGTTTGGAGAATTTGTAAGAAAATCAAGAATTTGAGCCTGAATAGGGCTACAAGTAGTTTCTAGGCCTAATCCTAGATTTTAGGAGCTCGAAGTGTGAAAGTATGGTTGATGGTTTAAAAACTTCAAGAATGTCCTAAATTGACCTATGGAGGTGATAATTCAACCCTGAAAAGAATTGTGAGTGAGTTGGCTAGGTGATGGGAAATCTACTCTTGTAGGTTTAGCGAGTACTAAAGGATCTTGTTGATAGGGTGGATCTTTGTCAGAAGTTTGAAGATCTTGGTGACTTTCCCTTGAGGTTAGGGTTTGTATAATTCCTAATAGGTCTAGGAAGGATACTTCAAAAGAGAGTGAAGATGAATATAGAGTGAGTAGACCATTCTTATAATCTACTTAGGCTCTTCTCTAACTCGTTCTTTAATCATAACTCTTTGTTTCATCAAATTATCCCCACTTTTTGAATCAAGATTTATTTCAAGATTTTTGACACTACTGGTGTCTTCTTGCACATAATTGAACCTCCTCTTTGAATTAGAAGATGTTTCTTTTTTAGGGCATTTATATGCAGGGTAACCAAATTGGTGGTAGTTATAACACTTCATGTTTGCAAAAGAGGAACCTCTGTTAGAACTTCCAAATCTTCCTCTACCACTGCAGTTAGGACCCCTTCCTCTTCCATAATTAAATCTACCGCTAGATTCACTACTTTTCTCTATCAATTTGGTCTCTCCTTGTGGTCTAGATTCATTCCCTCTACCACCATAGTTACCTCTATGGCCTCTTGAGTCTCTACCTCTTCCTCGTCCTCTTCCTCTACTTATGACTTTATGTTTCTTCTTTCTCTTTTCTTCAACTTTAAGAGCCAATTGATAACATTTATGCACTATGGTAGGTGTCTTGATAATATTATCTCCTCTTTTATACTCTATCTTATCCCATTTAGATAAAGATAAAATTTAATGCTTTCATCCTCTATCACCTTGGATCTCAAACATAATTTGTAAAACTCCTCTATGTAGGTACTCACATATAATTCTCTTTGTCTGAGATTCTACCTTTTTCTTATGGAGTTGTATCTCATAATCCTCAGGGAAATAAGTGTCCCTAATCTTGGCTACCATGCCTTTCTAAGTAGGGATATGATTCTTTCCATCATTTAGTCTTTCATATTGCACAAAATTCCACCATGTGGGGGTGTTCCCCTTAATCTAGTCTTAGCTACTTTCACCTTTTGTGCTTTAGTAATATTCTCACGCTCAAAATTGTTTTATAACCCTTCTATCCACTCCATTACTACCTATAGCTCAATTTTTCCACTAAACAAGGGTACACCTTCTACTAATTTTCTATCAACAGATTTCAAAGCTCTAAAGAATGAATCTTCTTGAAAAATAGGATCAAGATTTGGCACTTCATCCTCTACTTCCACTGATTTCCCTTTACCTTCTATTTCTTTCACCTTTTCACTAAATTCTTCTATCTTGGATTCCACTTCACCAAGCTTACTTTCCATTTTAGCTAATATTTTCCTTAGGAGTCTATTCTCCTATTTTTGATCATCAAGCTTCCTTTCCAACTCTATGTTGGTCATCATTCTTGTCTCACCTACTGATTCTAAATTAGACATATATTTCCTAGCCCAAATATTTCAGGGATCTAATACTAATATTATAGGGAGGATCCTATCTTGATTCATCTTGACTCTACCTTAGGTCCCTTTCTATACCTACAAAGGGTTTTTCTATCCCTAACCTAGGATGAAATACTTAGTTTCTTTCTCCTAATCCCTAAGGGCCTCTCTACCAAAGATGGATCAACTCTTCCTTGAACCTACTAGGGTAGATTCCAAAAAAATTCATAAACTCTCACCTATCACTTTGAAGGATTAGAAACACTCCAATTTCATCATATTACATCCATTCTTGAAGATATTGGTCCATACTTCAACTATTTATTCCTTACTATTTATTCCTTAAGTTCCAAAGTTCATAGGGGAAGGGATAGTAACTCTTGTAGCCCTAATTAGGATCCTAAACCCCAATAACTTACAAAATTCCCAAATAATCCCCCAAATTGATCACTATTCTAGATACGATTTCTAAAAAACTAAAATATTTCTAGGGCTAGGGTTTCCCAAATTGTCTATATAGTACCTCAATGAAGATTGTGACACTGTCCTTAAAAATAGGGCTAATTGGGCTACTTCCTTCAAATTGAAGAAAAAGTTCTTGAGATGGGCTCACCAACCCTCACCAACAGTTCTAGGGAATCCTCCACACCCTAAGACCATTCTCCTTTCATTATTTCCCTTAGTTCAATTTAACCCTGCAATTTAGAGATTATTGTTGTCTTCTAGCCCCAAATCGAGTACATTCTTTCTTGCCTAGGGAAAGCTTGCAAAAATAGAAAATTGCACTTCTACGACCTATACAAGAAATAACATACTATATAGGGGCTCTAATTTCCACCCTCCATGAGCCATAATGGTCCAATTGAGGAAGCTCACCATAGTGCAATATTTACAGACCAAACCCTTGCACTGGCAAAGAATAGTCCATGAAGGATTGGTTTTTATTTATGCACTCAAAAATATACAAAAGTCCAAATTAAATTATTTAAAAAAAAAACACCACAATCTGAATTTCATATAAGATCAAATGATTCAATCCATTTGCATTGATTTCAACTTTAATCTTCAAAAACTCCAGGTAAATACACTCAATTGCTACTTTGTAACTTCTTGGTAATGCAATCAAAATTGGTCCAACCTCTGTACAATCACTTGAAAAATATTAAATATTTTACTTGGGCCCAAACAACTACCTAAAATGACCCATAACTTCCATTAGGGAAAAAATAAACTTATGTCAAAATGTTGTCGAGCAACATTTGAAAGTTGCGAATGTTGCTCAAGCAACATTTTGCATCTTTTACAATTTTGATAATTTGTTGCTCCAACCTAATTGATGGGTTATAAAATAATTATGAATCATGTCCTATACCTAAAAACACTCTAAATAGGTCCCCCAAATAATTCTAGATTCCATTTCCACATTTTGTCCCATTTTTGGCATTTAGGACATCACAAGGGTCTCTTGGACCAAAAACACATAACAAAGCACAAAAATATCCAAATCACATCACACCAATCCTAAAAAACCTAAACAACCTTATTCCAAACCAAGACCATTAGAAAGTCTTTCACATCAATTTTTGAGGGCTCAAACCCTAGGTGCTCCTGCACTAATTTTCTATCAGAGAAGTACGCGAAGGGTTCAACAAGATTGACTCTATGCCCAATTGGATAAGGGACTAGTCTTCATCTATTGAAAGGAGTAAGGAATGTCTAAAACTAATAAGTCACTTTATTTTATGTTTTTTAAGTAGAGGTATACTTGAGGAATGATCAAATAGGATTAATTCAATAAGAGTAGTAGGGAGTTCTTGTCCTTACATTCTAAATTTTTCCACATTAGAATTATGGATTGTCAAAGAACTTTGGATTGAATCTGCTATAAAAAAAACTCTAATTTAGAAGGAGATTAGAGAAAGGGTTTACTCACCCAAGTTTACTCTTGTTGTTTCTTGTCTGTGCAGGTTCAATTTTTGTGCAAGGAATTCGTTTTAAGAAAATAAATATAGTTAAACATGGGATTCACTTTATTGATTATCAACATGACAACAAGGTATATCAGTATAGTCACCTTCTATTTGTTTCCAAATTATCTCTTCATACATTCGTAGGTGGAGAATAGATACTAATGATCATGAGACAATATTATATGTTATCCAAGAGAGAGCTAGACCACTTGATGTGTCCTAGAAAGAATGTATATATGTTTACAACTTGTGTGACTTGGTTGAACATTTTGACGTAAATTTATATTTTTTTCTTAAGTACGAATACATGGCTTAAGGAGATGATTTAAATTCTTATATGTTGCATCATGCATATGCACAAATTCTTATAAATTTAATTTTTGTTTATAATTAGGACATGTCTTAAGGGGATGTTTTAATACTTATCTCATTGAATGTATGCATGATATTGTATTATGAAAGTTTCATTATTTTTTATAATTAGGACATTTCTTAAGGGGATTATTTAATACTTATCTCATTGAATGTATGCATGATATTTTATTATGAAAATTTTATTGTTGTTTAATTAGGACGTGTCTTAAGGGGATGATTTAAAGTCTTATATCATTGAAAGTATAGATGAATTGTATTATGAAAAAATTATTTTTGTTTATAATTAGGACATGTCTTAACGGGATGATTTAAAGTCTTATATCATTGAAATTAGGCATGATATTGTATCATGAAATTTTCATTGTTTTTTACTCGGGACATGGTGCAGGAGCACCTAGGGTTAAAGGTCCTTCTCTATTTTTTTTGTGCACCTTCGTAGTTTCTTAGGAAAATTAGGAAGGTTTAGGAACATTTTGGATTTGTTTAAGTTATTTTTGGTAATTTTTTTGTTCATTCACTCATTGTATTGACCTAAGAAGGAAAATAGGTCAAATTGTGGAATGGACACCCTAGTTTCCTAGGAGAGTGTTTTTAGATTAGGTTTGTGATCTAGAGGTGGTTTTTAGGCCTCTATAAATCCAACCAAGGCATTAGAACCATTGAAAAGTGAAAATTGCAAGAAATTTTGAAAAATTTGCTCATGCAACAATTTTGCAACTTTTAAAAGTTGCTCGGTATATCCTAAAAAGTTGCTTTTGTCCTAAATGTATAAATGGGTCAGTTAAAATAGTTTGTCTAAAAAGGGGAATACTATTTAAGATCTCCCAAGCCACCATTTTGAGGTTGGATGTCTTTTGTTTGAATTTTCAGTTAATAAGAAGTTGCAAACTTTGCATTTAATTATATCTGAGCACTTTTTAGTAACAGATCTAGTTAATGGATTGAATCTTGATATTTTCTATTTTATTTAGTTTCTTATAATTGTTTAGATAATTTTTTTGGAAGGATTATTATCTGTAGTTTCAATTTTTTAGGACCTTTTAAAGTTTCTTTGAAGTTGCAGTCTCTTGGTCCAATTCTGGACTATATATATAAAATGGCTCCTCAAGGTTCTTGAATCCATGGTGAGAAAAATGTGCCTAGATAGAAATAAATAGGAGCCACTTTATATAATTTTCCATCTTTTTGGTAAGATAAGAGTTAGCCATGAATTTTGAGCTCTTTCCCTAGGCGAGTTTGGCTATAGCCTGGCTACGGAAGAAAGAGAGATAGTTGTGAAAAATTGTAGGGTCAGATTGGAAAACCCAATCCAATGGTTGGATGGTAACAAGGGAGAGGTAATAAAACTCTCTTAGAAATGGTAGTAGTGGAGGAGTCGAATTCAACAAGAAATGAGAGAAAATGCAACATAAGACCTAATTAGGCATACATTTAAGGATTGTGTCCCTAAGAGTAATTCTTATCAACCAAGGAAAGGAAAGAAGAACAAAGGAGTCCCTCAAAATGAGATACAAGAGGATAAAAATAGAGAATACGCTCCCATCGAATGTAGTCACGAAGTAAATGTATCAGAATATGAAGAGGCTGTAGATTTGGGATTGAATGCATATGGAGACTATCATTGTCCTGGTAAGAAGGAAGTTTTAGAATCTGATACCACTCTCCTTGATTCTCATAGTGTGGTAGAGGAGATTTCTGAATTGGATAGGATAATCCAAGAGAAAATTTCCATTAGACAAAGAAGAGAAAAAAGAAAAGGAAAATAAGATCAAACATGATCAAGATTTGCTTGAGAAAAAGAAGATGCAATTGTCGAAATTAGAAGCAATAAACTATGTTGAAGAACCTGAACAAGATGAAGAAGAACCAGTCATCCGACAAGTCCTTGCTACTTAAGAACCTAAGAATAAAGCTAAGAAAAGCGTTCAACAGAAGTTCAAATAAATTAGCCTATGACTCCTAAGGTTCCCTTAGATTGAATGTCTAATTTGGACACTGATCTTGAGAGGGATAGATTGGAGAAAGAAATCATAGCTAAGGATCTTGAGAAGACAGAGTTGGAGGCTATTTCTTTGGAGATGAAGAAGAAGGTGGATTTTTTGAGAGAGAATTCTAGGCCCTCTAATGTTGATGTTGAGGCAGCTATAGCATCAAATGTGAGGCCGATTTCTTCTCAGAATGAAAATCCTTTTCAAAGGATACCAACTCATGCGGAAAGGTACAAATAATTGTCTTTCCTTGATATTCCTAGTTATCCTAATGTAGTCCCTAATGAAATTAGAGATAAACTACCCAAGCTTTCTAGAAATAATGTTATTAAATGTGAAGAGAATCTAAATAAATTTATTGATATGATGGAAGACTATGAGATTATGCATTAGGATGTGTTAGTGAATCTCTTTATTCAGTCCTTAATTGAGGATGCTATGGATTGGTTTAGGGGGTTACATTTTGGGTATGTTGGGTCTATAGATGAATTAAAGGATTGTTTTAAAGAACATTATGGTGATGAGAGAAATCAGGGATTTCTGTTGAATGACTTCAATATTATCAAAAATAATCATAATGAGGATGTTGTTGAATTCAATACAAGATTCCAGAGAGCTATCCATAAAACTTCCAAGTTATGAGGATTGATGATAAGGTTTTTCTTGCCACTTAACTAACTACCTTTGATTCCTAATTGGGGTACCTTCTAAGAGATAATAATCCTAGAAATATCAGATATGCTTATAAGAAAAAAATAAATATTGAGACTAATAGGAGAGTGTCAGGGAAGTTGGGTAGAAGAGAAGATTGGAATCCTGTTAGAAAAGAATTAGATAGGTCCTCTACTACTAAGCCTAAAGATGAGGTCAATATGAAGCAGATTCTAAGTGCATTTAAAGATTTGAATCCTGAAGAAAACAAGAATGTTAGGGCTCCAAGTAATGACAGACCATTCACAAATAACTGCAGTAGGAAGACAAGAATGCAAAATTATCCATACACCACTCAGTGCAAGGATGGGAAGCCTATTCTCCCACAAATAAAATACAATCCTGATGATAGGACCCCTGATGCTTTGTAAAGAAACTCTATCAATATGTTTGATGATGTTTCTTGGTGCACAACTTGTCAATCTCCACACAATCCCAATTATTGCACAATTTCCCTGAATATATTAGAAAATGAGGAAAAACAAGAAAGGAAAGAGGAGGATAAATTGTATGATGACAGTAGTTGTGTAATTAATCATGCACATTTGAAGAGTAAAGAATAGTCTGATGATGAAAATGAAAACCAAAAATAGTTTTCATCTAATGAGGAGGAAGAAGAAATTGATGACATAAGGTGTAATGTCACAAGGGGTAAGGAGCCTTTTGTGGTAAGAAGACCTTCTGATGAATAAATTGCACAAATTACTATAGACATGGTTATGCAAGAAAGGAGTAACTACAATTTGATAAGTAGGATAGTTGGTAATGCAGATGGCAGACTAGCTAGTATGTTTATTAGTGAAGAAACAACATACACTAAGAAAGTAGAAGGAAAATAAAAATTTGTTAAGAGTTTTAAAAGAATAAAGGTCAGAAAAGAAGAAAAGCCTAGTGATCTATATGTTATCCACAAGGTAAACATAAAGGTTCCAGAGACAAGTGTTTCTTCTTCCCAAAAAGATAACAAAAGAACTGAGCCTAGTTTGGCCACTCAAGTTGAAGATGGAAATGTTGTCACTTTCGGATGAAACAACTCTGATATAAAATACACCTTTGTTGATATGGGGTAGTTGTTGTCACAAATCACTATCAAGTTCCCACTTGTGGAGATGACGAGTATTGAAGAGCATAAAGAGAAGACTTTGACATGGGTGAATAGCATTACCTCCTCAAAGACTTAGAAGCAAGACAAGAGTGAGAAAATGGGAAATAAAAAGGATAAATATGACAATAAGGGAAAAGATTCAGAGGAGATTGTCTCCAAGGTCCCTCAAGTTTTCTTAAAAACAAATAATGTGAACACTCCTCTGGGAACTGTGGATCCTTTCTTCCTAACTCTAGTCATAAATGGTAAGAAGCTGAAAAATTGCATGATAGATTCAGGAGCATCAAATACTGTCATGCCTATAGAGATAATGAAATCAATGGGATTGCAGGTTGATTCTCCTCATGGAAGATGTCAAGAAATGGACTCTAGAGAGGTGCCTATCATAGGTACTATTAAAGATTTTCCTTATAGACTAGCTTCATGTCCAAAGAAGATTCTAACAATGAGTGTCTTAGTTGTGGATATTCCTCCTCAGTATGGAATGCTATTTTCAAGAAAGTGGAGTGCTTGAATGGAAGGAAGTATTCAATGTGACCTATCCTTTGAAACCTTTGATATTTGTGGTAAAAATGATAAGTTATCTAGAGAAACTAGAACTCTTCACATGATTGAGAAAAATGAAGATGATAACATGAATTATTTCTTAGATACAGACATTGGATCTTTCCAAGTCCAAGATGGGAATATTGAAGGGGAAAGTCAGCATATGTTATTATCTAAGGAGAGGGATAGCCTAAAAGACAACAATTATTTGTGGACAATTTACTTTGAAGGTGATAGCTCAAAAGAAGGAGCTGGTGTAGGAGTGTTGTTAATAGCTCCTAGTGGTAAGACCTCAAAGTTATCATTCACTTTGATGTTCACATGTACTAATAATATTACAGAGTATGAGGCTCTACTAATTGGATTAAGGTTGGCTTCAAGAAAAACTATAAAAAGTCTCAGAGTAATTAGTGATTATGAGTTAGTAATCTCTTAGATAAGATCTAAATATGCTTCAAAGAATCATAGATTAAAAAAGTATACAAATGTTTCTTGGGATGAATTTGAAAACTTTGATGCTTTTGTCATTGATTGGATGGACAAAGGTCAAAACAAAATGGCCATTTTTTTGGCCAATATTGCGTTAAGACCAGACGATATCACTTTTATAGGATTCTCTAAAATTGAGGTTCAATCTAGGCCATCCATTCCAGACAATGTTGAGAGTTGGTAGGATTTTGAAGATGATTTAGATATCCTGATATTCTTGTATTGTGAATCAAATTTTGGGAATATAGAGATGGATTTCAATGGGTATGTAGAGAATGTGGATGGTAGAGATATTGTTTTTGGTAAAGATGTCTTGCAGCTGAAATCAAACAAAATTCGTAAAGGATTGGTTGTGCTTGAGAAATCCTTTGATAATAAGGATAAGCCTTTTCCTACAAGGACTGTGTATAAGCCTAAGGACTTGGAAGAAGTAAACTTAGGGATAGATGAAGCTCCAAAGAAGGTATATATTGGTATAAAATTGTCTCCTAAAATTAGAGGGTTGTTAGTTGATATTCTTAGAAAATACAAACATGTCTTTGCATGGTCTTATGATGACTTAAAGGCATACAGAGAAGATCTCTTCCAACATGAGATTCATTTGAAGGAAGGAACAATGCTTTTCAGACAAAAATTATGACCTATCAATCCCACCCTATCACCCAAGATGCAAGAAGAATTGAAGAAGATGAGGGATGCTAGAATAGTCAAGCCAATAAGGTATTCAACATGGGTATCAAATTGTGTGCTAGTAAGAAATAAAAATGGTGATATTAGACTTTTTGTAGACTTCAGGAATTTAAACATTAATTCATTAAAGGAAAACTATGGGGTGCCTAACATGAAAGATATGCTACAAAGAGTCACTCGATCGGAGTTGATGTCTATGTTGAATGGATTTTTAGGGTACAATAAGGTTATGGTCAAGGAATCAGAATAATTCAAGATTGCATTCACCACAACTTGGGGAACTTATGTGTATGCCAGAATGCCTTTTGGTTTGAAAAATGCTGGAGCTAGTTTTTAGAGAGCCATGGATGTGGCATTTGGAGATTTCATAAATAAGTTCCTAGCAGTCTATCAAGATGATCTTACTTCTTATTCAACAAAAGAATATCAACATTATGGTCAACTTTAGAAGACCTTTATGAGAGCATTGGAGTATGGGGTTCTTTTAATCCAAAAAAATGTGTTTGGGGTGACAAAGGGAAAGATTTTAGGGAACATTGTATCTAAGGATGGAGTAAGAATTGACCTTGAAAGAGTAGATGCAGTTGAAAAGATACCTCAGCCTAAGAATGTCAAAGGTATTCACTCCTTCTTTGGGTACACAAATTTCTTGAGGAGATTTATTACAAACTTTGCAGAAACCAGTATTCCAATCTCAACGATGATGAAAAAAGGAGCAAAAGTAGAGTGGAGTCAATAGGCATGCAAGGATTTTTTAGATATCAAGAAGGCTATCAAAGATGGTCTTTTTTTAAGAACACCATGTTATGGTAAGCCTTTGCAAATATTTTATTTTGCTTCATACAATATTGTTTTTGCAGTATTGTTACAAATAATTCAGAGGGCTTTGAGCAACCCATTTCCTTTTTTAGTAAGTCTTTACAAGCAGTAGAGCTGAAATATGATATCATGGAGAAGCAGGCCTATGCTTTACTCAAATATGTTGAAGCTTTTATATGTTATTTGGTAGGATCAATAGTGGCTACTTATGTGCCTAGTGCTACTGTAAAAGACATTTTTGTCCAACATGAAGTTTCAGGGAAGAGGTTTAGATGGATAAACAAGATCCAAGAATTTAATATTGATATTCATATCAAAAAATTGGTTAGAGGCCTAGGACTTGAAAAAATTATGGCTTAGAGAAATTTGGATGCAAATCATATAGATGTGATAGAAGAAAATCAAAGTCCTTATATTTGTGATATGGACTGTTGTGAATGGTATAAGGACATTGTTGGATATTTGTAGAAGATGATACTACCACCTGACATGGATGAAAAAAAAAGAACAATAAAATTGCATGTTGTAAAGTATGCTATAATTCAAAGTCAATTGTGGTGGAGGAGCAATGAAGGAGTATTGCTCAAATGTGTAGATTTTGACAAATCTAAAATCTTGTTGGAACAGATGCATGGGGGTGAATGTGGAGGCCATTACATGGCTAAGAGTACTACACACAAGATTATAAGATCTAGCTTTTTGTGGCCCACTATCTTTAAGCATGCCCACAACTATGTTCAGAAATGTGATGTTTTCCAAAGCTTTGTAGGTAAGCTTAAATTGAATGGGAATTTGCCTTTGAATCCTGTTACAGTTGAGGCACCTTTTCAAAAATGGGAAACACATTTCATTGGAGAGATCCACAAAAAATCTAGTGTGGTTCATTCATGGATATTAGTAGCAAGTGATTACTTTATCAAGTGGGTTGAAGCAATTCCCACTAAAAGAGCTACTAGTAAGGTTGTGACTAATTTCATGTTGCAGAATATGTTAACTAGATTTGGTTGTCCAGATACTATTGTGGTAGATAATGCAATGTGTTTCAGATCACAAGAATTTAATGTTTTCTTCCAATAGTATGGGATCCAAGTCTCTTACTCATCCCCATCTCATCCACAAGGGAATGGTCAGGCTGAATCAAGTAATAAAAGCCTGATTAAGATTATGAAAAGAGTGCTGGATAAGAGGGTATATGCACTAAGACGGGGGAACAAAAGGGTCCCAAATACCTTTTTGGTCCCCCATACATACATAGGGTGTGAAGACTATAGGGTGCATGCCCTATAGCCTACATGCCCTATGGCTTGGGCAATTTAAACCATAGCATGCACACCTTATATGGTTTTATATAAAGTTAGGGCAGCGACAAAAGTGGCTCATTTTGTTTTCCCAAACCTGCAGCTAGCCAAGAAATAAGAGAAAATAGGGTGTACACGATTCATTGTGGGTTTTTCTCCAACAAAGTGAAGCAAAAAATGGCTCCACAATGTCATCAAGGTCGAACTAGAAGAGGAGGTAACTGATTCTAAAACCATGTATCATATTTGTATTGAAATTTAGGTTAACTTTTTAGTTTTCAATCAAATTTGATTCTTAAAGTTTCTTGTCTTAAATTTTTTGTTTAATTAGACTTTTAAAATAGATTTTCTTTTAATTGCCAGCAAGGTATGATCTCCCCATAGAAAATCCTCAACCAAACCCTCCATCTTCTCCTCAGGAACAAATGGATGTTGAAAATAACCAAGAAAATGAACCCCAACCACCTCCACCAATTGAGAAACCTCCTCGTGGAACACATGAAAATTTCATGAACCAAATAGAAAGAGGGAAAACAAAAATAGAATCTTTAATTAGGAGGTTAAAATATTCTATTGGTACAAATCCTAGAAGGGAAACACTTTCAAAATCATTAGAATTAATCTTGACCCACATAGGTTGAGTTAGTGAGAAACTAAATTTATGGCATGACAAAAGAGAAGATCAAAAATAATATTATGTAGATAACTTATCAAATGAGGACATAAAAAAGAAATAAATCACAAAAGATGACATTTTCAAATTCTTTAAAATGCTAGGGGAAACTGAAACTCTTAAAACTACAACAAAGAGGTTCCTAATTCACTGGTTCTTGAATGAAGATATAAAAACAAACTTTTAGGACAGATGGTGGATGGTATTTGATTCCTCTCCCTATAATAATCATGAGGTTCCTATCTATTTCTTGAGGAAACTCTACTGTGAGTTTGTCCTAAAGGACGTGCTAAATTATTGTGACTTTCTAGAGTGTCGGGGTAGAGGTGGGGTTCATCATTTGATAGACCTATGGCACATCATAAACCTAATGCACCTAGGTTTCCCAGTGGCAAGCCATAGGTGGATCATGTTAGTATTCCTTCCAATGTGAAGGAACATGTGGAGGTGGACACACTAGGCATGATTAGTACTTTGACACAGACTCTCATTCAGTGCGCAACTCCTCTACTTGAGGGTGACCATGGTCAGTCTATGAGGGGTCATTTTTGTCATTCTTGTGGATCCCTATGCACATTTGGTACTACCAAGAGAGAGGAAGAGGATGATGGACTGATGACTAATGTTTTTCTCAATGCAACATTTGGCATTGATACACAGGTAAATACTTGCAAGTTAATTGAATTTATTTGATCATATTTCATTTTTAAATTAATGTATTTAATTAAATTAGTATCTATTGGTTATGATGAAAATTCAAGGAAAGAGTGTCGGTTGCAGTAGAAATGATCCCCCAGACCTCTTATACACTACGTTGTCAACTCCAAAAGTATGTATCGAATAAAACATTTTTTAAAGTATACATTTGATTATTCTATAATTATATGGATGTTTATCTCATAACTTATTATGCATGTACATTAGTTCACTGCTGGACAATCGATGTTGACATTAGACAACGAAGGGCCTCGTTCACATTTCATTGAGTTTTGTTTATTTGCATGTTAATTTGATTTACTTGATTATATTTAATTAATAAATAAATGAATAACTAAATTATTAGACAAATTATGATCAAAATCTAGAGTCAAAGTTTTCATGGAAATGATCACATTCCTTCATGTAGCTTTGTGAAGACATCATTTAGTCCACAGGTATATATATGTAATAATGCATTATAATTAACAAGCGAGTGGTTTGTTCTTATATTAATGGTTTTCTTATAAATTACCATACATGTGCACTAGTTTAATGTTGGAGCTATGATATCGACACCGCAAACTAAAGGATATGGTGGCACCTTCACAGATGTATCATTTATTAATTAGTGGGGTTGTAAAATATTATAGGTATTATTGATAACTACATAATAATCTTGTTGTTTCATTTTTAGTTATTGACAACAGAGACTCCTTTTGTTTGTGATAGTTCGAATTGTGGCATAGCTACAACTATAGCTAGTTATGACACACTGACCGAGGTATGAAAGAGATTACTTAATTAGAATTGTTATTTTAATAGTTTGTATTGAAATATTTAATGATATTCATATATCTATTTTAAATATTATTTTGATCGTTGTTGTAGGGACTCATTACTTTAGATCGTTAGCGTGCTGCTTCGGTGGATGTACATAGCAACTATTTGGTAGCGGTAAGAAAATATTTTATTTTATGTCATCCTATAATTAAATTCCTATGTATATTAGTTATTGATGTTTACAATTGTTATTTTATCAGCTTGAACTGTAGAAGAGTCTAGACATGAGGACTAGTGAGCACACTCGAAAGAGTACTGCATCTCCATCTATGCGATGATCGAAGACAACCTAGGATTTGTTTCTTCCCCTTCTAGGAAAATACTAGATTAGGGATAATCATTGTACGCCAATATGGCATTACTGGACATATTTTTTTTATATTGTATAAGTGACATGTTCTATATCCATTTGGATTTCACGACACCAATTTAACTTTATTGGACATATTTGATCTATGACATTATTGGACATATATATTTTTCTTTATCCTCTACGAATATATCATGTGTATTGATGTAGAGTACTTTATGTTTATGTGGATGTCTTATGCTTTGTAAATTTCTTATGCCTTATATTTATGCTTGCATGTGTATCTATGTATATTGTTACTGAATGATTCATACTTAATGAGAATATGCACATTTCATTTCATAAACATAGACTCATAATTTTCATTCCAACACCTTAACGAAGTGATAATAGTTCATATAAGATCAAAAATATCAAGCCTACCCAATTTTAGTCCTATTGGAGCATTTTGACCACCTGGACCTATTTAGGGCACTACAAGAACATTAAGGGATGCATAGTATATTATGGTCCTGAATGTTCAAATGAGTTGTGAAGAAAAACAAGGTTATTTCTGGTGTTTACACATCAAATTGAAGGTGTTAGTAGAGACATTCCGATCCTAGGATGAGTGGTTTTCAAGATATGCAATGTTTCAGCTTTCAACTCCGCAATATTGCAAGTTTTTGCATCAAATGAGATTGAGTCAGAAAATAAAAATGAAAGAGAATCTCAAAAATCTAAGATAGGTTATCATAGGTGTCCATGACATGGTCCTGTAGCACCTAATGTCTTATCAATGCCCCATGAAAGCTCCAAGAAATGGACTCTTGAATATCAAAAATTTTGTTGCCTGCTGCACCTTGAGGGACACTTGGCTCCATAGCGGTCAGAAACATTCTAGCCACTTTGCCTTCATGATAGGGTCATTCCTAGTATTCACCCAACATTTTAGAGCTATTGGTAGAGACATTTTGATGCCAAGATGAGTAGTTTTTAAGATATGCAATGTCTCAGCTTTCAACTGCACAATATTACAAATTTTTGCATCAAATGAGATTGGGTCGGAAAATGAAAATGAAAAAAAATATCAAAAATATGGGATAGGTTATCATAGGCCTCCATGACATAGTCCTGTAGAACCTAATGGATTTTTGAGTCCCCATGTGAGCTTCGAGAAATAGACTCCTGAAGATAGGAAATTTTGTTGCCTAGTGCACCTTGAGGGACACTTGGCTCCATAGTGGCCGAAAATTCTCGAGCCACTTCACCTCTATGATAGGGTCATTCCTAGAATTCACCTAGAATTATTGAGTTGTTGGTAGAGATAATTTGGTTCCTTAATGAGCGGTTTCCAAGATATACAATGTCTCAGCTTTGAATTGCACAACATTGCAAGTGTTTGCATCAACTGAGATTGGGTTGGCAAATGAAAATGGAAGTGAATATCCAAAATCCAAGATAGGTTATTATGGGCCTCCATGACACGGTCCTATAGAACTTGAAAACTCATTGATACCCCAAGAAAGATTTGAAAAATGAACTCCTGAAGATCGGCAATTTTGTTGCTTGATGCACCTTAAGGGACACTTGGCTCCATAGCGGTCGACAATGTTTGAGAAAATTTCTGAGGGTAACAGGGTCATTCCTAGAATTCACCTAAAATTCTAGAGCTATTGGAGGAGATGGTTTGATGCCACAATGAGGAGTTTTCAAGATATGCAATGTTTCAGCTTTCAACTGCGCAACATTGCAATTTTTTGCATCAACCGAGATTGGGTCAAAAAATGAAAATGGAAGAGAATCTCCAAAGATAATTTATTGTAGGTCTCCATGATAGGGTCCTGTAGAGCCTGATGGCTAGTCCATACCCCATGCAAGCTCTGAGAAACAAACTCCTGGAGATCGGCAATTTTGTTGCTTGGTGCACCTTGAGGGACACTAGGCTCCATAACAGTCGGTAATGTTCAAGCCACTTCATAAATGTAACAGGGTCATTCCTAGCATTCACCCAACATTTATGATCTATTGGTAGAGATGGTTTGATGCCATGACAAGTGGTTTTCAAGATATGCAATGTTTCAGCTTTAAATTGTGGAACATTGCAATTTTTTGCATCAACCGAGATTGGGTCGGCAACTAAAAATAGAAGCAAATGTCCAAAATATGAGATAGGTTATTGTAGGCCTCCATGAAGCAGTCCTATAGCACTTGACAGCTTATTGATACCTCTCACAAGCTCCAATAAATATACTCCTAAATATCGGCAATTT
Organism: Thuja plicata; assembly: GCA_018584345.1. Classification (NCBI taxonomy): domain Eukaryota; kingdom Viridiplantae; phylum Streptophyta; class Pinopsida; order Cupressales; family Cupressaceae; genus Thuja; species Thuja plicata. Next base: position 2,173,687 of record MU225669.1, read on the forward strand.
TGTTGCCTAGTGCACCTTGAGGGTCACTTGGCTCCATAGGAGTCGGCAACATTCTAGTCACTTAGCCTCCATAATAGGGACATTCCTAGAATTCACATAGAATTTTGGAGATGTTGGAAAATATGGTTCGATGCCAGGATGAGCAGCTTTCAAGATATGCAATGTCTCGGCTTTCAACTGCGCAACATTGCAAGTTTTTGCATCAACCGAGATTGCGTCAAAAAATGAAAAAAGTAGTGAACCTCCAAAATCCAAGATAGGTTATCATAGGTCTCCATGATATGGTCCTGTAGCACCTGACGTATTTTTTATACCCCTCATGAGCTCCAAGAAACAGACTCTTGAATATCGATAATTTTGTTGCCTGGTGCACCTTGAGGGACAATTGGCTCCATAGCAGTCGACAACATTCGAGCCACTTCATGACTGTAATAGGGTCATTCCAAGAATTCACCTAGTATTACAGAGCTATTGATAGAGATAGTTTGATGCCACAACAAGCAGTTTTTAGGATATGCAATATTTCATCTTTCAACTACGCAATATTACAAGTTTTTGCATAAACCAAGATTGGGTGGGAAAATTAAAACGAAAGCGAATCTTCAAAATATGAGATATTTTATCATAGACCTCCATGACATGGTCCTATAGCACCTGACATCTTTTTGATACCCCATGCGAGCTTGGAGAAATAGACTCTTGAAGATCGATAATTTTGTTGCTTGGTGCACCTTGAGCGACACTTGGCTCCATAGGATTCGGCAACGTTTGAGCCACTTTGCCTCCATGAAAGGTTCATTCTTAGAATTCACCCTACATTCCAAAGCTATTGGAAAAGATGGTTCGATGCCAGGATGAGTGGTTTTCAAGATATGCAATGTCTCAGCTTTTGACTATGCAATATTGTAAGTTTTTGCATCAACTAAGATTGGGTCAGAAAATGAAAACGGAAGAGAATCTCCAAAATCCAAGATAGGTTATCATAGAAATCCATGACAAAGTTTTGTAGCACCTAATGTCTTGTCCATACCCCATGCGAGCTCCAAAAAATAGACTCCTGAAGATCGACAATTTTTTTGCCTAGTGCACCTTCAGGGACACTTGGCACCATAGCGGTCAGCAATGTTCAAGCCACTTTGCCTCCATGATAGGGTCATTCCAGCATTCACCCAACATTCTAGAGCTATTGGAGGAGAAATTTTAATGCCAAAATGAGTGGTTTTCAAGATATGCAATGTCTCATCTTTCAACTATGCAACATTGCAAGTTTTTGCATCAACTGAGATTGGGTTGGCAAATGAAAATGGAAGTGAATATCCAAAATTCAAGATATTTTATCATAGGCCTCTGTAACATGGTCTTGTAGCACTTGACATCTTTTCAATACTAAAGATGAGCTCCAAGAAATGGACTTCTGAAGATTGGTGAATTTGTTGCCTGGTGCACCTTCAGGGACACTTGGCTCCATAGCAGTCATCAACCTTTAAGCCACTTTTCCTCCATGAAAGGGTTGTTCCTAGCATTCACCTGACATTCTAAGGCTTTTGGAAAAGATGGTTTGATGTCAGGATGAGTGGTTTTCAAGATATGTAATGTATCAAATTTCAACTGTGCAACATTGCAAGTTTTTGCATCAACCGAGATGGGTCGATAAATAAAAATAGAAGCAAATATCCAAAATCTGAGATAGTTTATAGCATACCTATGTGACATAGTCTTGTAGCACCTGACATTTTGTCGATACCACATAGGAAATTTGATAAATAGACTCCTAAAGATTGAAAATTTTGTTGCCTGGTGCACCTTGAGGGACACTTGACTCCATAGCGGTCAACAACATTCAAGCCACTTTGCCTTCATGATAGGTTCATTCCTAGCATTCACCCAACATTCCAGAGCTGTTGGCAGAGATGGTTTGATGCCAGGACAAGTGGTTTTCTTGATTTTTAAATGATTTAAATGTCTGGTTTGATAGTTTAAATAATTTATTTATAAATACATATATATAAAGAATGTGCTAGCATGAAACATGACAAGAAGCTTAACATATAGTTCTAGAATTCATTTCGTGAACATTATTTTTAATTTATGATGAAAAATATGCTTACAAATCAGTTCATTAGGAGCACCAGGAGGAAAGAGCTTAGAAGAGACAACCTCTGGTATTGCCCCAAAAATTAGAAGAGAAAATTTGTTATTAAATCTTATAAACTTCCCGTTATAATACGAGGTAATGCATGAGCAATTTACAGTCCACCCAATGTGGATTCAAGGGAATTAATTCCTTTAGAAATATACATGTTATATGCACATGCATTCAACTAGATTTGACATTACAACATTTTGGATTCACTTTTAGTCCAATGAACCAGTCGGATCTTCCCTACCCTTTATTGTCTCAAGTATTGCCTCATGGTCTTACTCGTGAACCTTCCAAAGACTTTTATTGTGTGGTTTTCCTTCAAATTGGTCAAATGGACATTTGATGCAACACCAAGGTTGGAATAATAAAGAATCTTCCTATGTGTCTCCCAATCCTTGAACAACCACAACCTAGGGTTCTTCATACAATACCATCTAAGCCATGTACCAGTTACAACCAGTGCTCCTATAGGGTATTCTAATCCTTCATCATCTATAACCTAGAGATCCAATTTCATTTTCGCCTCAACACAACAACACAAATAATAATTTTTCCCTTCGTCATTTTCTTCAAGTGCAATAATAGAAAAAACATTGTCTGCAATGATAGAAGGATAATTAGGAGATTAATTTAATGAATACTTATGATAAAGTACTAAATTTGAGACTATTTGTGAGTTGACAATTTACCTGGTTGCACTAGATTAGACAAACAAACAAATTCAATGGATGATTCCATTTGTGTTAGTTGTAATGCTGTTGGGGGACGATAGGACTCAAGTGGGCTCAAAATTTGTGTAGACCATTCATCGACCCATTCCATTAACTGACACCCATCCCAATCTTTATCTGCACATGATGAACAAAAGAATGCCATATGTCATGTGTGGACGATACATGAACCTGCATTAGAGATTCTAAAAGAGTGTATCTCACTTGATCCTGTTAATGTATAAAAATACTTGTATGGTGTAATGTTAGTTTCATCCACCAACCAAAAAAATCTGTGAACTGTAGGCTCACCTTCATTACCTAGACCCATTGTAGCATTACACAGCTTGATGATACATCTCTCATCTGAAAATGTTTCTTGTTCTTTTTAATTTAATTCTTTGCATGCTAAGGCCCTTTTTATACATGCACCTGCACCATCATGCTCTCCCTTTTCATGACCGGCCTCTATAAAATTCCACATATATTGAATACCAATGTTTGTATGCATCCTTCTCAACCATTAAAACATATGAGAATTCTTGAATTGTGATGCACAATTGTCTAACCATATGATGTGTCAATGATATGATATGCTCCTATTACTCAAATCATCATAAAATAGATGAAAGCAACCGTGTACAAACTCTATAGAATGCAAACAATCATCGTTGATGTAAAAATGATACTCCCTCAATATCTTCTTGTTCTCCTATGTAGTGTCAGGTGAATGCATAAATTCTATATGAACAAATATAGAAACTTGTTGAGAGCTATAATACTTTGATTGCACCTCATTTTGTGGTTGTAGAGTGTATTTCCTTGCGAATTTGACAACTGAAACAACGGTATCAAGTGGGAATGTGTCCTTGTACAACTTTAATTGCATATCCAACCATCAAGCTCTGTGTGTATGCCTTGCATACTCATACACAATCTTATCACAAAAAATATCCATGAATTGATACACTAGAATCTTTTCAATTACTAAATCACATCTTTTATCCTCCTTTCCATCTTTTAGAGCATATGCAACTGTCTTATTTTTCCAAAATCCACTTTTTTATTCCCAATTGCATGTGTACTCTCCATATGTTGACAAATTGGCAAATGTTGCAAACCGCCACAATCTATGCATGTAACATTCAAGCATGTGAGATTGTAAAATTTTTGACCATCTTCTCTTTCACATAAAATTGTAGGAATTAATTCCCTTGAAGATGTAGGTGGGTCATTTATGTTACAATCCTGTAAAACATTGTTAGAATGAAAATCTACACATATATGCTTATAAATATCAAAATGGTTAGAAAATTCAATATGTACCATACAACAAAAATTTGTGTGTGTGTGATTTATCTTCACTTAAAAAGGTTTAGCCATTTCAAAATATAATTGACTAATTTTAAATTGAGGATACGTATGTATAAAGTTTGCAAAGAACTATGTCTGAGTTGAATCCAAAAAATGTTTTGGATGTAGAATGCGGATTCGACTACCAATACTCCTCCTTACAACATCTTGTTGATTGAGAGATACTCATGTGTTATTATTCCAAAAGTCTTCAATCATGTATTTTAAAGCTTCAACAATTGATTTATCCTTCCACGATAGTCTACCAAAAAATGCCTATAACTCATTGTTATTTGGATCTTCCACTCTTTGACACCTTCCCACAACTCTCATTGGAGACTTTCTACTTATTTTAAATGCTTTTCTTGTCATTCTAATGAGTCGATATTTCTTCATTTAAGGGCTACTATTGTTTATGTAAGTACATGTCATGTGACACTACTATATTTTGTGCGTGATGTAGAACCCACACTCTCATATTTAGTCATTAGATTATTTACAATAGATTTTTCACTTGACTCATCCATCATTCTTAACCCAAGAATCTTCATGATGGGCCTAAATTTTAGATTTCTCATCATTTGAACAAATAGTTGAAATCTTCCTGTCATATTTAAATTCTCAAAAAATAATCTCCACATACGGATAGCATATCTTTGACAAGTACACTTGGGAATCTTGTCAGGCATTTTTTGCAAAATGTTAGTATCAATATCAATAAAACATTTTGGCTTTCTGTAAACAATTCTAGGAGGTTTTTTCAACTATTGAGTGGCCTCAACATTACGAACATCAACAACATTATGTGTCAATTGTGTACCTTCAACCGAAGATGATGTGCCTTCAAATTGAGATGTGAAAGATGGATCCTCGCCATCTTGATATGTTAATGGTGTGCCTTCAACATGCAATGATGTTGTGCCTACACCTTCAGAAGTAGATAATGGTGTGCCTTCAACATGACACAATGTTGTGCCTGTACCTTCAGATGTAGATAATGGTGTGCCTTCAACATGATACAATGGTGCACCTTCAAGAGGCTACAAGGGTGTGTCTCCAACATTGGATGGAGGTGTCTCTTCAACTTGGGAACTCATAGATGATGCTCCCACATCTTCATAATTCAATTATCTTGATGCACACAAGTTTCTCATCAATTTCCCTTTTGTTTCCAATTCTAATTCTCTCCTACTTTCTATTGATGTTTCATGTTCCTCATCAAAAGGCAAATCTTCTTCTATGGTATGTAATTTTTTGTGTTCACAAAATTTTCTTATTCTTTCCCTTTTCCTCTCTTTGTCTCTTTGATGTTCTTTTGGTGTTAGAGTCTTTGTTCGTTTCCTTGGCATGATGATTATTTCTACATATGAATTCATTATAATTTTCAAATTATTATATCAATCTATTACAAGAAGTGAAACTTTATAATATCAATCTAAATTATATTAACTCAAAATATAATAGAAATGTATGACAAATTATAATATAAATCTTTTACAATGCTTCAAATTATTTCTTCAACAAATCCATATCATAGCAATTGTAAACAAAAAGACTCTTTATTCATAATTCACATGTAAAAAATAAAAAACTTACCTCAATGGATCAATTTTGGTGAAGAATTATTGACTTTCACACTTTTATGTTGATTTTTGAACAAAAATGTGTTGCAAATTGATAGAATATACTTCTTTGTGATCTTCAACACCATGAAAATTGAATATTTGTCGAACAGACTGTAAAAAATAGATAATAATAGTTAAAAGTGGGCCTCTTTCACAAGTTTCTTACCTTTATTACCATTTTTTGTATTCTTAAATACGACGTACACCCTATAGAGCGTACACCCTATGTTATACACAAAAAATGACAAAAAGAGTGAGGGTGTAACGAGAGAGAGAGAGAGAGAGAGAGAGAGAGAGAGAGAGAGAGAGAGAGAGAGAGAGAGAGAGAGAGAGAGAGAGAGAGAGAGAGAGAGAGAGGCTAATCTTTTATCTAGTTTTGTTTTGGCTTGTACTGACCTTATCCAAGTCAGTAGATTTTGGTTTTGAGTTTAGAAGGTCTTGCAAGTGTGTACCTAGGTGGATTTGACTAGGATCAATCCAACCTAGATGTTTATGCTTTATTAGTGGTTAGAGGTAGATTAAGCCTAAAAAATGGGAAAATAGATCCAAAAGCCTTCAAGGATTAGGATAGGTTAGAAATGTGCCTAAAATGGCCTCCAATTTTTTTTAACATAATTCTAGGATTGTTGGAGATCATTAGAGGTTTGTTTATGAAAAGTTGTCAATGTTGTCAAAGTGTTGCATGACAACATTTGCATTTTTTAAAAGTTGCACATGACAACATTTGGCAAAATAGTATTCTCTTCGAAGAATGATGAAGGGTATTAAATGTAATGGCCTAAAATCATGGATAAGGAATATTTAGTGGTGATGGATTCCATTTCTGAGGAGAGACATAGTGGACAAATGTATTGAGTGATTTTGGATATTGAATGAAAAAGCTCTAAGTTATAGTTTTCGCATAGAGTTGACTTGTTTTGACTTTGTGAGTTGATACATAGATTGAACTAAGTGAACCAGTGTTGTATTAGCATAGTAGAGATAGTTTTAAGAACTTTGTGTTCAATAGTGAAGTTGTTTTGAGTTCATTAGATTAGTTTTTCAAAGTGTTTTACAAGTAGAGTAATTACTGGTGTTATTTTGGTAGTTTGAGGAAACATGGCTTCCCCATAGTATCCACCATGAAAATCATCATGGCCCTAAGGGATATGGAACGGATGCCATTTTAAAGTGTACAAATGGAAGGAGGATCTCAGAAGAGTTAGCTAGCTAATTTAAGGTCATTCCCTACGCGAGTCTAGTGTGCCTGGTTAGGTGCATGACAGTGAGCTAATGACGTATAATTGCAGGGGAAGGATGGAACCAAGCATGGTTTTGGAAGAATAGAGGTCCTACACATACCTTCTAAGAGGATTAGGCATTGGCCAATCCATTAGGATAGATTTCCAAGAAGAAATTAGAAGATTTCTAAAAATATCCCTATTGGTCATATTAGCCCTGAATTCTAGGAATCCACTGTCTGAGCATCCTAGAACCTTAAGACCACTAAAATCCTTCAGGTCATGAAAAAGGGTGTTAGGATATAAAGTTTTTTTTTGGGAGTGTTTTGAAGTTTTGTTAGAGAAGTGGGAAAAACTCACTGTTACTCGAGCTTCATTAACCGAGAAGGTTCACTGTTACTCAAGTTTCATTAACCGAGTAGGCTCACTGTTACTTGGGCTAAATTAACCGAGCATGCCTAAAAGAAAAAATCCCTTAGTTATCTTGAGAATTTTGGTAGAACCATTGATTTCATATTCAAATGGGATCATGTGGGAGGAAATATGTTGTCTTAGCAAGAGTTTCACCTCCTGCAACACTTGTGAAGATGTTGTGAAGAGTTTTCTCTTGGAGTCATCTAAGGAAGAGTGAAGAGTTGAAGTAACCTTAATTTTAGTGATCCCTCAAGGTGAAACAAAAAGAGAATAAATCTTGGAGTTGAGTTAGGATATTCTTAGGACAGTAGAGGAAATACTATTAAGGTCCTAGAAGTGAGCTTAGGATCTAGAGAAGGCTAGGAAAATTAAAGTCCTAGATAGTGTTTGTGCAAGCACACCTTGGATAATCTCTATTAGATTGGTATCAGAGCTTGTTTGATTAGGCTTGTGGTGAATGTTCCAACCAATAGAGTTAGTAGGAGAGTCTACAATGGTGACAAATACAAAGTTGGAAAAGAAGGTAGATGAGAAGGAAGAAGAGAATAGACTGCTCAGAGAAAGATTGGCAAAATTGGAGCACAAAGTGGACCAAGTGGATGAGAAGATTGAAGAAGTGAAGGATAAGATTGAAGAAAAAAACAAGAAGGTTTGTATCAAGGATGAGGGTCCCTAAACCAGACTTTTTACTCATAGAGGCACCATTCCTAAAATCACTAAAGGCTTTGAGTGATAAGGAATTGGAAGGAGTTCCTATATTCACTGGAAAGATGGAACCAGAGATAGTCCTAGATTGGATTGAAGGATTAGAAAATCACTTTGAATGTGATGGTATAGTAGAAGAACCAAAAGTGAAAGTGCCAAAGGATAGAATAAGAAGGTCTGCACTCACTTGGTTGAAATTTATCCAAGATGAGAGAGATAAGGAAGGAAATAGGTCCATTGCTACATGGAAGGCTACGGTAGCTAGATTTAGAGAAGCATATGTACGTGAAGACTATCAGATTCATTTTCATAAAAGGAGACAAAGTCTTAGGAAAAAAGACTTGGATGTTAACTCCTATACCGAAGAGTTTTAGAGGCTATGCATGAGATCAAGAACTGCAGAAGAGGAAAGTGTGAAGGAGATAGATACCTTAATGGTCTAAAATGGACTATTCAAGATGAGTCAAGTTTACTCACTCCTACCACTATTCAAAGATGCCACCAACTTGCAATAAAGGTGGAATAAAAGATGTGAAAGAAACAAGACTCTAGTAATACTAGAGGTAGAGGAAGAGATAACAAAAGATAGAGAAGTGGAAATGGTGGTAGAAGTATAGAGTCCAAGAATCAATGAGATACTAATTTGATAGAACAACAAGAAGGAAGCTCACAAAGAGGAAGCTTCAATAGAGGAAGAGGCTCTAACAATAATTGGAGAGGAAGAGGCAGTAGCCAAGGAAGAGGTTCCTACTTTGCAACAATGATATGCTATCACTGTAATCAGTTGGGGCATCCTTCCTATAGGTTTCTGGAGAAGAGCTCTACTTCTCAAGGAGGAGACAAGAGAGTTAATTTTTTGAAAGAGGAGTTTAGTAGTGGAAACAAACACCCTGAGATGCCCCTAGAATCAAAGGAAGGAGAGAATATGATGATAATAAGAACACTGATCAAAGAACCAGTAAAAGAGGATCCAAGCCAGAGAAGATCACTTTTTAGAGTGAAATTCAAGATGATGGGTAAAGTATGCAGTCGTTATAGACTCAGAATGTACTAATAATATTGTATTAGAAGAAGTAGTCAGTAAGCTGAAATTGAAAAGGATTCCACATAGTAACCCATACAAGGTTACCTGGTTGAACAAAGGACAACATGTCCTTGTGAATGAACAAGCATGGGTGGATTTCTTAATTGGAAGATATAAGGATAAGGTATTGTATGAAGTCCCACCTATGTATTCATGTCACATTTTACTTGGTTGACCATGGCAATTTGACAGAGAAGCCATGCATGATGGAGTTAAGAATGCATATTCCTTTAAGAATGATGGTGTGACTTTTAAAATATAGTCACTGTTAGAAGAAAGAGAAGTGAATAATTCAGGTCCTAATTTCCTATTGGTGAGTGAGAAGGAGTTCTTGCAAGCTCTAGAAGAAGGAGAGGGAGTAACATATACTTTGGTTTTAAAACCAAAAGATGAAGATGCAGAGAAGATAGTCAAGAAGACAAAGATTCCAAAAGAGGTACAAGAGTTACTTAAAGAGTACAATGACATTTTCAGTGATGTAAAACATGCAAGCCTACCCCCTAAGAGAGCTATTAGTCACCAAATTGACTTTATCCCAGGAGATACCCTTCCTAAAAAATCTTCCTATAAGATGACCCCTCAAAAAAATGAGGAAATTTTGAAGCAAATCCAAGAGCTCCTAAACCAAGGCCTCATTAGAAAGAGTATTATCCCATGTGTCATACCCATTTTACTAGCACCCAAAAAGGGAGGAACTTTGAGGCTATGTAATGATTCCAGATCTATTAACCAAATCACCATTAGGTATAGGTTTCCTATTCCTAGGATAGAAGACCTAATGGACTATATAGGAGGAGCAAGGTAATTTTAAAAGATTGGCCTAAAGAGTGGTTATTGTCTTATGCTGAATATGGACCTCTTAATTCAACACAAACACAACATAGTCCTTACACAATCGATGAATTTACAAAGACAAACATGGATTGTTTGTTCTGCAAATGCGATTGAAGCGACCTGTTGCCTCCTAATTAGATGTGATTGTTGCAGTTTACCCTTAGAATGAGAGCCAACAACCTGACCATTGCTAACATGGAGGATTTTAATAGTGCAAGTGAATGAAGAAAGCCATTATTTATGATAAATATGCATCTAGTTCATGAGAAAGTGCTATTATCTATGAATTAAGATATGATTTAAGCTATGAAAGTGAAGTGCATTTAGTCTAAGAGTGAATTTGCAATTAAGCTAAGAATGAGAATGCAATTA
>MU225669.1:2203285-2238803 GCA_018584345.1 Thuja plicata
TTAAATTAATTAATCATAGGGATTTTTAGCTAATAAATCTTGAAAATTTAGGAATTAAATAGTGTAAGATTTATGCAAATTTAGGTTTTCTGCATTTGAGACTAAGTCAATTAAAGACAATTAGGAAGGAGAATTTTCCTAGTACAATAGGACTTTGATGATGAGGATTTGAAGAAATGCACCAAAATTGATTAGAATTGTAAGGTGCCAATTTTGGGGTGTTACATATTTGTCATTGCGGATAGGTTCAATAAGATGGCCCACTTTGTCCCATGTAAGATAGTGCATGATGCTTGTCATAGTACACAATTATTCATCAAGGATGTGGTAAGAATCCATGGCTTTCCCTTAAGCATAGTCTCTGACAGAGACACTAAATTCCTTAGTCATTTTTGGAAGACATTGTGAGACAAATTGGGAAGCAATCTATCCTTTGGGTCTGCATATCACCCTCAAATAGATGGCCAAATAGAAGTGGTTAATAAAAGCCCTGGGAAGCTATTGAGGTGTCTCACAAAGGAGTATGGTCAAACGTGGGATCAACTCATAGGATAGGCAACATATGCATACAATGATACTGTGAATAGGACTACTAGAAAGATTCCTTTTGCAATTGTTTATGGATTGCACCCTAGAGGTATATTTGAGCTTAGAGAAATGAAAGATGGAGCCAAGGGTAGTGGTTATGCTGAAGACTTCACACACTCCATGAAAGAGGTGCATGAAATAGTGTGAAAGACTCTAACAAAAAATGTAGCAAAAATCAAGAAAAAGGTGGGTGAAAGGAAAAGGGAAGTTCATTTCCAAGTAGGGGATCTAGTCATGGTCCATCTTAATAAAGCCAGACTATAGAAGGGAGTACCAAATAAGTTGCAGATGAGAAATTTGGGGCCATGTACTATTCTGGCCAAATATGGCAACAATGCCTATAAGGTAGATCTCCCTAAGGATATTGGTCTATCTCTGGTCTTGAATGTAGAAGATCTGGTCCTCTATAAGGGGCCTACCCCAGATCTAGACTAGAGCCTTACAAAGGTTATACAAAAGTTGGAAGATCTGAATCTAAACCCTACACCACCTAAAAGAGTAGAGAAGATACTTGATTCAAGGGCCTACAAGAAGACCAGACAGAGAACATACTATGAGAATCTGATCAAATGGCATGGACAAGAATATGTAGAGACTACCTGGATAAAGGAGATGGAGTTCAAGAATTTGGGCATTGATTCCAACTTGCTCAATCCAAGGATGGATTGAAATATTTTCATTTGGGGAGGATGGTGTAGGAGCACCTATGATAATCCTTACTCTAGTTTTTTTTTGGCTTGTACTGACCTTAACCAAGTTATTAGAGTTTGGTTTTTATGTTAGAAGTTCTTGCAAGTGTGTACCTAGGTGGATTTTACTAGGATCAATCCAACCTAGATGTTTATGATTTATTAGTGGTTAGAGGTTGATTAGGCCTAAAAATGGGAAAATGGATCCAAAAGCCTTCAAGGCTTAGGATAGGCTAGAAATGTACCTAAAATGGCCTCCAAAATTTTTTTACATCATTCTACAATGGTTGGAGATAATTAGAGTTTGTTTATGCAAAGTTGTCAATGTTGTCAAAATGTTGCATGACAACATTTGTAGTTTTTAAAAGTTGCATGACAACATTTGGTAGAATAGGATTCTCTTCAAAGAATGATGATGGGCCTTAACTGTAACAGAATAAAATCATGGAGAAGGAATATTTAGTGGTGATGGATTCCATTTCCGAGGAGAGAGACAGTGGACAAATGTATTGAGTGATTTTGGATATTGAATGAAAAAGCTCCGGGTTCTGGTTTTCGCATAGAGTCAACTTGTTCTAAGTTTGTGAGTTGATAGATGGATTGAAATAAGTTAACCAATGTTGTATTAGTGTATTAGAGATATTTTTAAGCATTTTCGATTCAATAGTGAAGTTGTTTTGAGTTCATTAGATTATCTTTTTAAAGTGTTTTGCAAGTAGAGTAGTTACTGGTGTTGTTTTGGTAGTTTGAGGAAACATGGCTTCCCCATAACTATTGGAGTTGAGTTAGGATAGTCTTAGGCCAGTAGATCAAAGACTATTAAGGTCCTAGAAGTGAGCTTAGGATCTAGAGAAGGCTAGGACAAGTAAAGTCCTTGATAGTGTTTGTGCAAGCACATCTTGGAGAGAGAGAGAGAGAGAGAGAGAGAGAGAGAGAGAGAGAGAGAGAGAGAGAGAGAGAGAGAGAGATGATGATGATGATGCTCTCTCATAGACAACGCTAGTTCATCAAATTTTTAAAAAAAAAATCATTTTAAAAAACTAGACTCCATTCTAAACACTTTAAAAAAAAAGAAGTTTTGATTTTCAATTAGTTTTCTATGATTTCTAGGGGAGCACACATAAATTTCATGTTTTCAGGATGTGTCCACTTCAGAAAATGGAAAAAATCACACTTTCATTAAATAATTAGTAGAAAATTTTGGGATAAACTAGGTGGTATTAGCTAATTTCTCTTTGGAGCGATTAATTTTTTTATAAAAAAGTTAACATTTTAGGGGGAGCACACCAGATGCTATGTTATGTTTTTTCAAAAAAAACAAGACCACTTTTTGTGCTCCCCCTTTTTGAGGGCCTTAATCTCCACCATTTCTAAAATAAATTAGTAGTTTAGAAACTAGAATCGGAGTAGAACAACTATTGTTTTTGTCAAATTTTAAAATTTTGAGTGTAACTATCCTCAATTTCTCGTTGAAGTTTAGAGTTTGTTGATTTCAGCAAAACGTGGCATCTTATACCCCATTTTTGGTCCCCCATCTTTGTGCACTTATCCGAGAATAAGATGACATGGTATTCAAAGTTGCATCATGCACTGTAGGCTCATAGACTAACAGTGAAGAAGGCCATTGGTTGTGCACCTTTTGATTTGGTATATGGTATTCATGGTAGGTTACCCCAAAACAACTTGATGTAGATGTATAAATTTGTTTAGGAATATGATGATGACATAGATAATGAAATGAGAATTAGAGTGGATGATTTGATACAACTAGATGAAACAAGGAGGGATGCACATGACAAAAATGTTAAGTTACAGTTGCAGTGTAAGAACTTGTTTGATAAGAGAACCACTGTTAGAGGTTTTGAAGCTGGTAATTTGGTCCTGATGTGGAATGTCAGACTTGAAGACAAAGGAAAACATGGTAAGTTTGATCCTATCTATCTTGGACCATATATAATTGATAAAAAATGGGGTTTAGATTCTTACATTCTCAAAGATTTGGTTGGAAATTCTCTGGAACTGCTAGTTCATGGACAGTTTCTGAAGTTCTACTTCTCTTGAAGTCTCGACTCCATGAACTGTAGGTTATAAATAGATTTTTGTATTTTAGGTTAGTTTCTTTTCTGTTGGAGGTTTTCTTATCCTAGAATCTCTGAATTCTTTTCATGCCTGCAAGAGGCATACCTCCCCAGTTAGAGCCATTGTTGACCCTTTTGCAAATTTTTATGGTCCCATGCCTTTCCCACCGATCTCTATAAATTTTATTAGGTCTCTGGCCTAATACCATAAGCCTTTTCTGCACTTAGTATGTCTTAAACCCTAAACCCTCAAGACATGTTCTATTCTCTCGTTAATTTTTGCCAAGTCACTTAGAATATTTTTAAGTCATGTGTACTTTTATCTTTTTCCTTGTCTCGCAATCTCCCAACCAAGATCGAATATTCCTTTTCCTTGTGAGATTACGCACACACCATTGATCGGTTCATGTCCATGTTATAATCATGTGGCTGGCGCTGAGTCGCTAGATCAAGTTTAGGTTCAATTTTTTATTGAGTGAACTAGCGAGGACCGTGGATGCAGATCTCATCGTAGGGCTCACACTTGATCTTGCAATGTAATAGAGTCAAGAAAATCATTGGGAGATGAAAATAGATACCTTTATCTCTAAATCTCATGATTTAACCATGGTCGAGATAGGGTTTACATTTTTCCTTTGTCGTGTAATCTTTGAATGCACCTGTGGTTGAGTTAGATCTCCTGAGACTTAGTGAGGATCGTAGATCAAGTTTGAGATCAACAGCTGGCACTGGATATTGTAATGAAATGGTCAAGTCAATGATGATTCTAAGATTTATCCCAGATCATCGATCATGTTTCAATCATATGGCTTGTACTTAATCTCTAAATGTGACCTAAGCTAAGTGAAATGTTCAATGATTTAGAGATTACATTATCTCTGAATCTCCAGATAGACTCGGAGCTAGACCAAGGCAACTCAAGGTAAAGTACATATTTTTTAAAGACAAAATCATAGTCATTCATTAAGTTCAAGATCTATGTCCTACGTGTGATCTCCAGATAAAAGTCAAAGTCTTCAAATCTTTCAGGAAATCTGGCGATATCCATATATCTTGTTTAGATTGTGTGGCATGCACTTGATCTCAGAATGTAACCAGGGTTAGAGAAATCATTTGGCGACTTGGAGATACAAATAATTTGACTGATCAGATTCAAAACACTATTTGTAGGTCAAGTTCTAATGCGAGTTAGATTGAAAGGCAGGCGTGAAGGCTCAAACATAAAGATGAAGGTAATTAATCATCAAGGAAATGTGTCTGATTGACATGTGTGACTACTAACATCATGGTCCTGGGGTTTTAAAAGTAGGTAAAGAGATAGTAAGTTTATTTTGATCATGTGGATAGCGTGAAGCCTTGAAGAAAAAGTGAACGAAATCTAGCCTTCAAGGCATTATGCCCTTGTACCATCTGTCCTAGGTCAATCCAGGATCAATGTAAGGGTAAAGTTAAAGTTTTGTCAGGTTTGAGTTGATTTGACGGATGGCGTAAAGCCTCAAAGCAGAGATGTGAGAAGATTAACGATCTATGCATCACATGTGTTTGACATGTATCAAACCTGGTTAGCATAGGTTAGAGGCCAACAAGGATTTCTTAGGGCCAGTTATACGCCATGTGGAAGTAAGTGGGACCAAGGTTTCTGAGTTGTAAAGGGTGCCAAGTTGTAAAGAAGGTAAGACATAGTTTAGTTTCTTTAGATCATGCGATAGGCATAAAGCCTTATGATGAAGATGGACAAGATCTAATCTTTGAGGCATTGCGCCTAGTGACATCGTGTCCTCAAGGGTTTAGTTGGAAGTAAACTTAAAAAACTGAGGTAGGGTAATGTGTAGTCAATTTTATCAGGATCTGATAGTGGGCATAAATCATTAGTGCAAATATGATCATTAGATAGCCTTCAAGGCATTGCACTTGGTCGACGTGTGGCAGAATCTGATCAGGGACCGAGTAACTTAAAGTTGATCCACGACTATGTTTTAAATTTGGATAAAGTTTTGATCTCAACTGTTGATGAGGGTTTCACATGAGGGAGAGAGCTGTTGTAACCAATTTTCAAAATTTCAAATGTTTTATGAGGGTTTCAAGCCATGGTTGCATGTTGCAGACTTGCTTGGAGGTGGCTCAAGGTTTTTGTTGTCCCTAGATCAACTTTTGTGGTGTTGTTTGAGTGGCTGGGATGTTTTCTATGGTCATGGCAGCTTTAAATATTGCATGGTGGTCTTGTATGGTTCCTTTTCTACTTTCTCTTTTTGGTTTTATTTTCCCATGCCATGACTATTCTACATTTATTTGATTGGTTGTTTCTTGCGGCTTGGTGGTTGTGCCTCGAATCAAGTCTTTTTATGATCTTTTGCAGAAAGATCAACAAGAAGAGAAGGAATATATTAATTGCTGAGAAGGACAGTTTTCTAGTAGCCATCTTCTAGGATTTTCCTTTTCCTATAAGTCTCCTTCCTTCTCGCTTTGTTAAGGGTTCCATAATTTTTGACCCTAAGTGTTGGCTCAGAATTTTAGTTCCAGGAATATAGAAGATTCATGTTAGATTATATTTCATGATAAGATAGATAGCTTCTTTGATCTTTTGAAGTTATTGAATAGTGTAATTATTTAGTCATATTGTTACAGATTTTGACTCATTATAATTAATATAATTGTCTCAGTTTCAAGTCGTTCCTTGGTGTTCTTTTTATGAGTTTTGAATCTTCTGGTTTATTACGTAGATTTATCTGTGTATATGTTCTATTCCAGAGTTTGTATCTAGGGTCAAATTAAATATACTTTGGATATAACATAGATTCATTTGATGTATATACATAAGGATTTTATAAGTAAGTGTTTGATTTGAGATATTTGTGTTTATGGTTGTGATTCTTTTCCAATAGGTTGTCTTCTATTTTAGTATTTTCATTGAAGAGTTTCCCAATAGATAAGGCACTGATCAAGAACTATTTTACTCTTTGTTGATGCATGTATGATAGAGTTTGGCTATGTTCTTCCTTTTAAACATCAAAACCATATTAAAGTTCCCTATTATTTGTGGTTGTTGTTTGTTGTCCCATATGATAATGGAGAGTCAATGAGTGTTTGGTTAGCACTTAGCACTTTCTTATCACAATCTATTGTTCAAATCCAGAAGTAGAAGGTATTGTAAAGAGTTGAGTTTAGTCTAGATTAGGTGTATCCACCTTGGTTTTGTAGAGCTAGAAGTGTAGGAGGCAGTCTTGTCCCTATAGTTGGTCCAGTTATCTTACAAATATTTCACACTTGGAGCTAACCACTCCTAATATCAGTCTTAAGATATATTGGTTGCTTCTCAAAGCCTAAACATTTTCAAACACCAACAGGCTCTTCCTATGGTATTTGCATTCAAATTAGCAGTGATTCCACCATATAAATTGACACCACACCATGTTGTAGGAATGAGAATCTATTTTTGTCTCTATGGCTTTTCAAATTTATTGGAACATCACTTCCATACACTTCATGTTCCTCCTTAATGTCCAATTTTAAATCTTCACATTCCAAAGAGTCTTTGGTGGAAATCATTTTGCATTCTCCCTTATCCAAACTGTCTGGTTCATCTATTTCCATTTGATTTATTTCACTGATGAGAGCTTCATCTATTTTCATTGGTGAAATTTCATTTTCAATGGCAGAAACAACTCTTTCCTTATCAGACACTAGTCCCTTTAATTTCTTATAATCATAATTTGTGATTTCTATTTCCTAATTTCTTACCTTTCGTTTCAGTTTCTCCTCTTTTACTTTTTCTTGTTGAGGATTCTGAGAAATCTTATGCCAAAGTTTTGTGCCATTGCTACGAATAGCTCCCACTTCATTGTGACTCTCTACAAGATATAAAGTACCTAATTTATTTTGTATTGCAATCACTAAGGACCCTTTTGTCACCTTCCATTTACTAGATTCTAAACTGACATTACATCCTTGAGAAAACAATTGCCCAACTGAAATTGAATTATTTTTGAGATGAGAAACATACCATACATCCCATAGTAGACACCTATTTCCATTTTTTAGTTTCAAAAAAACATCTCCTTTCCCAATAATTTGAAGATATTTATCATTTGCAAGAGATACCTTAAAAAATGTTACCACTTTGAAAAGTATAAAAAACTCCTTATGTGAAGTAGTATGAAATTACGCTCCTGTATCAAGAACCCAATTCTTTGCTGCAACTTCTGTTGTTGTTAAAATTAAAACCTTTCCATCTTCCAGATCTGCTCCTTCGATTTAACCAAGCTCTAATACCAATTGTAAGTTATAAATGAGCATATGAAAACTAATGAAAATATTGAACACAATAACATAAAGAAGACAAAAACACAACACAACAAATTATAGTGGTTTGGAAAATTTTCCTACATCCACTCTTAAAGCAGGGAGTGTCTTATTATCATTTTAACCAATTACCATTCTATCCATGGAATGTACACAAACATTTATAAAAATGCATTCAACGATCAAATGAAGAGTCTGGAAGGTGAATGGTCAAGTGACCGTTGGGCTTCACATACCCAACAATAGATTTCCCAAGTTATCATGGGAACTGAAGTGGCTAGATCCAGTAAGAGATATCCATCAAGGTATAATAATTAGAGTGTAGAATAGCTAACACCACTACGTGTTTCAATGGATCAAGCTAGAGATTCATTCAAAATCAAAACAAGGGGACCGCCTCACCATGCTCCTCATTTCTAGCTACATAGAAAATAGTATGTCTACCTGCATGGGTGATCATTAAGAAATGATCCATGAGTATGGTTGTCTCCTAGCAATTAAGAAATATTTGAATAGTTTGTTTTAGTTGATTTTCCCTTGTTTAGTTATTAGTTAATATTGTATGTCATTCTCTTAGAAGGAAAAAGATCCACACTTCTTAGGTATTATAATTGTCTTTGCTTGTACACAAAGTGTTTGAATAAAAACAACTGGACATTTTCATTATTTTAAGGATTGTATATAAAACATGTTAGAATTATTGCCTAATAATTATTGATTATAAAATGTTTAAAATTAATATCAATTAATGATTTATTTTATTGATTCAATTTTCTTATGCATTAAGAGTAAATTTAAAATAATATTGTTTTAGAAATATAGTGATTTTACTTCTGAATTAAAATTTGGTTATACCTTTGACCACTGCAAGTAAATATAATAGGTTGGGATAGGCTTATATATATTTTTGCGAATAAGTTTTCCATATCAGTTGGCTAGGAAATTTTACTCATTTGTTAGTTCGAAATGGAGTGTTAGGTTATGTGTTGTATTTATTTAGATAAATATTATGTTTTAATTGGTTGTGACGTTTAGAGAAATAAGTTTACTATATTGTTCATTATCATTAATTTTGTTTAAGGTAAATTAGGTTATTTCAAAAATGATATTCTTAGGTAAGGTTATTTAGAAATCTATTAGTTTTATTTGTAGATATAATCCAATTTTTTTAAATTTTTTTTATTTAATTAGGATGTTAATATAACATCAAGTAAAAAATTATAAAGCATTGTGATAATATGGATGTGTAATTATATACATAGTATTTATCTAGATTGGGGGCTTGGGAATTATTGGAAAACAAAGGCATCAGAGAAAGATGTTAGGTTTTGGTCTTTGTTTAACTTTATGTTTCTCCTATGATTTATAGTTGTTGATATCTTTGAGTATCATGGGGTAGTTGTTCATTTGGATTTTTGTTCAATGAGAGAAACCATGTCTTGGTTATGCGTATAGGTATAAGTTGTTACAATGCAACTTAATTTTTGGTTTTTGTGTGAGATTCTCATTTTGTCCTTGGTCAAACCTCCTTTTATTGCTTTGGCATTCAATATCTCATTGATAGTCATCCTTCTCTCTTTTTTCACAATAAGAATCTAGGAATTTTTTCTTCTTTCTAGAAAGTACAAATTTCCCTCATTTTATTTGTATATAGCTTCCTCTTAGTATGTTTTACCTATTTTTAATATTACCTTATATTTTAGTTACCTAGCATAACATTCATTATGTCATTTTAGTTAATTTCTACTTAATCCTCAGTGCAAATTTTTATGAGCCCTCCATAGTGCTCAATTAAAATACACTTAATTCCTCCCTAATGTTTTTTTTTTCTGAGGCCATTAATATACTGTGCCACCTTTTCTTCTAGCTTCACTATGTCTAGTTCTAATTACCATCTTATGGAGCTTGTCAATGTATTCCTTTACTATACTCTCTCATTAACAAAAAAATGAAGCTTCTTCATTATTTACAATTCATAGTCCATAGGTATAAATTGGCCCTTTGATTTTATCACTATCCAATCTCACTTCTGGATTCACTCATTCCCTCTTTGGTTAAATTATCAAACTATACTTCCTTCCACTAGACATGTGCATTTCCCTTCTATTGAGATATTGTTCAGATGTGTATATATGTTATGGCATTTATGTTTTGTCATTGATGTCAACATATTCCTATTTTTGAAGACAATGTTTCTGAGATTTTCAATGAGATGATTTATGTGGTACGACTACTATGTTGAATATCACATGCTGCAAAGTTGGTAATATTTTTTGGGATGTTTGTACTTGATTCAATTCAAGTGCTAGAGTTTTGATTGATTATTTGAGGGAGCTATGAAATATTTATGAGAGACTATTATTTTGGTTGTTTTGTTAGAGATAGCATGTTTCTGTTATTTGATCGGTGTGGAATGGTTATGCCATATTCTTTGTTGCTAACTTGGTGCTAAGTTCAGGAGTTGGATGTGTGTCCTCAGTTCGATTGGTTCAAGATTTGCATATTGGCAAGATAATTTTTTTTTATGATAGTGGTTTCGGATTAGTTTTCCCAATGAACAATGTAGAGATGAGTATTATTTATGAGACAGATTTGTTCCTATTGATATCATGGTATTTAATGTTGTTTTCTGATATTTCTTCATTTTGCCATATTCATGTTGTTAGATTGTGTTGGATTATGTGATCAAAATTGAAGATTTTTTTTTATGCAAAGTTTTTTTTTCTTATTGTTCTTGGTATGATTTATGAATCTGGAGCATGTTCGGGGGTATTTTTATCGATCATTGTTATTTCTTAGCCGACATTCAATGGATCACATTATGTAATGAGTTGTATTGATTTAATATTTTGTAATTAGGTCCCTAGCCAACCTTGTTGAAGATGAATTGATGTAATGTTTTAAATATGAATAATTTGTAATTGTGAATATATGAGAGAGAGTTTGTGAGTGTATGAGATGTTGAAGAGAAGAGGTATGAGTGGAATATACAATTGAGGTAGAGAATTGAAGAAATTCGTTAGAACTATATTGGCATATCAGAGATGTTGTTTTTTAGTTCATGAGTTTGAACAATATGTCCTTTTCTATTTGAGATCAGAGATTGTTGTAAGGAAGTGAAACTTCCTTAGGATTGTGATCCTTGTTGTATTTGAGCAGTGATTTCTAGGCAGTGTGCTTGAATGCATGTGCATTCGTATTTGTAATACTCCTAACAGGAAATAGTGCTTTTAACATATTACAGTCATCTTCTAGGTTTGATCCCCGCAGTGGTTTTTCCCTTAAAAGGGTTTCAACATAAAAAAATAAAAAAGGTGTTATGCTTTGATTAATGTGTTATGTTCCTACATTCATGTTTATCATTGGGATCTGAGATTAAGTTTGTAATTTGGTTAAAGGTCTTGATTTTTTGGATACAAATAATTCACCCTTGCCTCAGTTGTTTGTGCTACATTTATTCTAACAATTGGTCTCAGAGCTAGTGTCCTCTTTGTTAATCTTAAAATCTTACGAAGATCTAAGATGTCAATCTTTAAGGAGAGTCTAAGATTTGATGGAACAAACTATGCTATATGAAAGGACTGAATGATTACACACTTGATATGTCCTAGTAAAAAACATTGGGATGCTACAAATAAATATTACAAGCCTCCAGTGGATCTTTCTTCTGTGATTGCTAATGAAAAGAAAGAATTTGATAATAATAAGAAAGAAAAAGAAGCCTTGTTGAGTGCATTATTAGATGCTGAATACAAAATCATTATTGGATTAGAGACTATACATAATGTATGGACAAAGTTGGAGACACTATATAAAGGATATGAATTTGTTAAGAAAGCCAAGATGCAAAGTCTGAAAGGAAAATATGAATCATTGAAGATGAGCAAAGATGAGAACATTATTACTTATGTGAATAAGATTACTAAACTTGTTTGTGCAACTAGATGTGCTAGTGAAACCTTGGATGAGAATGAAATTATTTCTAAGGTCCAAAGTTCCTTGCCTCCTATTTACAATCAAAAAGTTGGTGTTATTGAAGAAATTAGAAACTTGGTACCTGTGATAAGAGATTCTTTGATTGGTAAGCTATCTACTTTTGAAATAAGAAAATTTGGTGATAGTCTTCCTAAAGTTGAAGCTTCCTTTAAATCTACTATTTATAAGGATAAGAAAAAATTTGATTTTCGATAAATTTTATCTAAGTATAAATCTAGATATGCTAAGGAATGGACAAAGATTGAGGAAGAAGAAAGGAAGCTTGATGAGCTTGAAGCCCTAATTGAAAAGAGATCACTAAATAAGGGATCTGGTAAGTATCAAGGAAAGTTACCTTTGAAATGTTTTTCATGTAATAAGATTGGTCATGCTGCTTCAAGATGTTCTGATAGAGAACATAAGTACAACCCTAAGAAATTCAAGTTTAAATATCAGAAGTGTTATTATGTTTTTGATGAAGGTGCAACTGATGATGAATTTGAAAAGAATGAAGATGAGATTGTATTTATTCCTATCAAAGATGAAGATCCTAGTCTTGTGAATGAAGAGAAAGCCTTGGTTTCATATGCGGATAAGAAGGATTAATGGGTTATTGGTAGTGGATGCTCACAACACATGATCGGAGACAAAACAAATTTTTGGAAATTGGAAAGGTATGATGGTGGTGTTGTCAGATTTGGTGATGTAACTCTTTACATGATCAGAGGAAAATGTTCAATTACTCTTGATGGTAAGAATAATACTTACAATGTTCTATATGTTGAAGGTTTGAAATATAATCTTTTGAGTATTGGTCAGCTAGTTGATAAAGGTTACAATCCACAATTCAAGAATGGAATGTGTAAAATTATTGGAAGCTTTGGAATTGAGATTTCTATAGGAGAAAAGACTAAAGGTAATGTATTTTATTTGAAAAATTCTGAGAGTAGATGCTTGATTCCTCAGATTGAGCCTAAAGAAGTTGATGAAGCATGTAAAGATGATAGTTGGATTGAAGTGTTGGAAGAAGAAATAGAACAAATAGAGAATAATAAAACATGCATTCTTGTTCCTAGACCTAAAGACAAGAATATGATCAATACTAAATGGGTATTCAAAAATAAATTGAATGAAGAAGGTGAAGTGGTTTGGAATAAATCCAGACTTGTTTGCGAGGGAAACTCACATATGGAAGGTATTGACTTTGAGGAGACCTTTTCTCCTATTTCTAGAATTGAATTTGTTAGGATGTTTCTTACATATGCTACTTACATAGATTTCAAGGTATATCAGATGGATGTTAAGTCTACATTCTCAAATGGATAATTGGATGAGAAAGTCTACATTGAGAAACCAAATGCTTTTCCTTTGACTGATGAGGATGACATGATTTATATATTGAAGAAAATAATTTATAGATTAAAAAAAACATCTAGAGCCTAGTATATGAGATTAGATGAATATTTATAGACACTTTATTTTAGTAAAGGTATTTTTGATAGTAATTTTTACTTGAAAATTGATCATGATAACATTTTTATTATTGAAGTCTTTGTGGATGATATTATATTTGGTGGAAATGATAAGTTGAATAAGGAATTTTTTGATGAGATGAAGAGGGAATTTGAGATGTCTATGATAGGTGAGATAATTTTTTTCCTTGGGCTATATATTTCACAAACTGATAAAGGTATTTACATATCTTAGTACATAAGTATGTGAAAGACTTGTTAAAGAAATTTGGTATGGATGATTCAAAACCTGTTGGTACTCCTATAATTACTAGTTTTAAATTTATAAAGATTAATACTCATGTAATGAAAATCAAACAAGATACAAATATGTAACAGTGGCTTGCTATACTTGACACAAACTAGACCTTATATTATGAATGTTGTTTTCATTGTTGCTATATTTCAAGAAGAACTTAATGAACCACATGTTGTTAAGAGGATATTAAGATACTTGAAAGGGATAGTTGATTATGGCTTATGGTATAGAAAGGATGATGATTTTACATTAAGTGCATATACTGATGTATATTGGGCTACTAATATAGATGACAGAAAGAGAAAAAGTGGTGGAGAATTATTTATGGGTGAGAGATTAGTTTCATGGGAAAGTAAGAAACAAAACTATATATCACAATCTATTCTTGAAGCTGAATATGTTGGTGCTACTATTAATTATACAAAAGTGATGTGGATGAAGAAAATAATGAAAGATATCAGAGTGGCTATTGATGACCCTATTACTATTCATTCCGACAATTCAAGTTCTATCAATATTTCAAACAACCTTGTATGGCATTCAAAGATAAAGCATATTTCCATTAAATATCATTTCTTGAGAGACAAGGTTAGTGAGAAAGAAGTCAGATTTGAGTATGTTTCTACAAAATAGAAGATATATAGATATTTTAATGAATCCCTTAACAAATAATACTTTTGAGTATCTTTGTGGTAATCTTGGGGTGATTGGACCCCTCCCCCCCCCCCGATAAGATCTAGAGAAGCATTGAGATACATTATTCCATTGTGCTTACAGATTATCATGATTAATCTATATTGATGTTTTTGGTGGCTACTCCCTATACGGAGTAGTGGTTGAGAGATGTTCATTTAGTTTTGAGAGATATTTTTTATATTTTTGGCTCCTCCGACTTAGTGCATACATTTTTATTTTTCATGGATGTCAAAGGGGTAGAGATATTCATCTGAAAAAAACATGAACAAGTATGTCATACTGTGGATATTATTGGTAGTACTACTGATATTATTTATTTGTGCATTGATTATTCACATTATATGTTCCCCTGGGAATATTATTGATATATTGTTCAGATTCCACATGTATGTACTGGCATTATTGATTTTTCATTGGTGTCAACATATTCCTACTGTTGAAGACAATCTTGCTAAGATGTTTAGTGAGATGATTTTTATGGTACGACTAGTATGTTGCATATCAGATTATTAGAAGTTGCTACTCTATTTGGGGATGTTTGTACTTGATTTAATTCAAGTGTCATAGGTTCACATGATGATTTAAGTGAGCTATAAAATATTTATCTGAGACTTTTATTTTGGTTGTTCTATCAGAGACAGTGTTTCTATTATTGGACCAATCTATATCGGTTAAGCAATATTCTTTGTTTCTAACTTGGTTGTAAGTTCAATACTTGGATGTTTGTCCTTAGTTTAAGTGGTTCATGATTTGGATGAAGGAAATCTAATTTTATTTTATGACAGTGGTTGTTGATTATTGTTCTTGATGAGTAGTGCATAGATGAGTATTCTTTATGAGACAAATTTATTCCTATTGATATCATGGTATTTCATGTTTCTTATTGATGTTTCTTGAGTGTTACCTATTCATGTTGTTGGATCACATTGGATTATGTGATCAGAATTAAAGGTTTTTCACATAACATGTTGTTGATGTCATTGTTCTTGTTGGACTTGGTAGTGTAGCATGTTGTGATGGATCGTGGTGTGATTTATAGATCTGGAGCATGCTCAAGGATGTTGTTATGAATCATTGTTATGTATTATCTGAAATTCAATGGATCACATTATGTGTTGAGTTGTATTGAGTTAATATTTTTTAATTATGTTACTTGGCCAACCTAATCGAAGATGAATTGTATATAAATATATAATCATTTGTTATTGTGAATGTATGGGAGAGAGTGTGTGAGTGCATGAGATGTTGAAGAGAAGAGGTATGAGTAGAATCAATAATTAAGGAAAAAAATTGATGCACTTCAGTGGAACTATAATGGCATTTTATAGATGCTGGTTGTTAGTTCGTGAGTTTGGACAATATGTCCTTTATGATTTGAGATCAAAGATTGATGTAAGGTACAAATCCTTCCTTGGGATTGTGATTCTTTTTGTATTTGAGCAGTGAGCTCTAGACAGTGTGCCTGAATGCATGTGCATTCCTATTTATAATTTTCCTAATAGAGTATAGTGCTTTTAATAGAGTACATTCATCTTGTGGGTTTCATCCCCACAATTTTTTTTTCCTAATAGGGTTTCCATGTCAAAAATATTGGTCTTATGTGTTGATTATTGTGTTATGTTCCTCCAATCATGTTTATCTTTCAGTTCTGAAATTAATTTGGTAATTTGGTTAAAGGTCTTGAGTTTTTGGACAAAACTAATTCCCCCCTCTTAGTTGTGTGTGCTACATTTATTATAACACCTTCAAATTGATTTTGGAAAACCTCACTCACTTCAGATCTTGAGTATCTTGAAACACAAAGCACTCTACATCTCATTGATCTAGTTGATTAGTTTGTCCATATTTAGGTTTTTCGTATAACAAGGGATCTTATTCTACGACTACTTTTCAATCTTGGAAATAGTATTCATCATCCTAATCTAACCACATGCTTCATCATGTTTTTCCTCACCTTTCTCTTGGATCCTTTGATCTTTAGCTTCACTCTCCTATTCTAGTTTAAGGTTTATGATTTTCCTCTAGTCCTCCTCAATGACATCCATTTGGCTCTTAATTACTCCCATCATGTCTATTATTCCTTCCACCCTTTTCAGTGACGTTGGCCATAGTTGTCATTCTTATTGGTAGCATCTTTTCTTCTAAACATGGTGCAACTAGCCATATTTGGGAATGTAGATTTGGGTTATAAATATCTCACTTCGAAAATAAATAAACAAAACTTACAACCTTACTACAACTAGAAATATGTCTACACCAAAGATAATATGAAACTTCAACCTCTATTGGTTCAAATATTTCTCTAATACTATTTGATGGAGTCAAGGTGAAAGGTGAAAAAAAGGACTATCCAACCTTGCAACCAAAAATATAGAATAACATAAAATTGAATGTAAAAGAAATATACAATTTTATTAATACAATTAGAACGTGAAACTTCCTGCAAGCCTTAACATGTTCCTTAAAGTTAACCAATTGGCTGCACATCCTAACATGGCAACTGGTATGGGCTTATTATAATGACATATCAGTAAAATCCTTTCTAGAAATACCTTCCCCTATCTACTCCTGAACTACTATTAATGATTTCTTATGTCACTTGATATGTTTAGATATTAGATCCAATCACTAGTTATGATCTACATTAGCCTTCTACGTCCCAAAGTTGATGCAATGTGTTCATCAACTATAATTTCTTGAAGAGGGTCTAAATCCTAGCACAAATTATTTTGAATGTTGCTCGGCTCCATGCCCCTCTTGTGAAAAGATTCATTATCTTTGTAAGGCTCAAAATAGTTCCACAAACTTTGAATATTATATCTGATCTAAGCTTTCCTTTGACACTCCTACAAAAAACTATGAAGTAAGCATCCATTTAACATCAATGAGTTGTACCCGGGGTTGATACTCCACTTGTTATCTAGCAAGAAATGACTTATATAATTAGTTCATTAAAGAAGGGTTATAAATGTTTTATATAGTGACTACATGCAAATTGATTATAGAGGATTAATAAATATAATCATTTTAAGAAGTAAATAGTAAGATTTTAAATTATGATAAGGTAGTAAAAGATCTCATTAACCCTAGTGATTGAATGTTGTTAGAATAACATATTTGAATTAAAATTTGGGTCTATTTACCAAGGAGTAAGAACTAGTATGCCCTTATCTATTCAAATATTACATATAAAAATTACACCTTGGCGTTGCACATTAGTATTTTACAAGATGTATTCAAATCCAAACATTAAAGGTACAAGAAACCTATGACATTGGGAAATTATTAATTAGCACTTTGATGTATTATTCATGAACCACTTATATACATTTCACGATGATAAACAAATGGTTAAATAAACATTGTTATTATGTCCACTTAACTAGGTTTTGTAAATCTTAAAGTGCAAGAGAGATATATCATCATTGGCCTAAAATATTACTTAATTTCAAGATATAGGGATTCAAACCCCCTTAGGAAAATAGCTAGCTAGAGAGGAGACAAATTCAAACTTGTTTTATATGCTATGGCAATGTGAAAATGATTACCTCTATCTATTAAAAGTAATGGTGTAAGAAAAGGTTGTATTTATTTTACACATTACATTTAGGAAGCCAACAACCATGTGTGCCAAATGCTATTCCATAAGGAAACATCACATGAGAAACTTCTATAAATTTAGATCCATCTAAAATTAGCGCGAACCATCCACCATTCTTATCACTCACCAGTGATATTATCACTCCTACAATAAAAATAATGGAACATACATGAATTATAATTCTCATTGATAAATTAATCATCCATAATTATTATATCTATATATTTGGTAAAAATGTTCTAACCATAATCTTCTGTCTTAGCTCCAGGTCAAGCTACATAGACAAATTCTGATGGAATGCCCCCTTCAATATAACAAATTTTTGTTACTTGGTTTTCTAAACCAATATGTACCATTAATGAACAAAATATCAATTTATAAAGGCATGGTATTAATTTGTAGAGGAAAAAAATTATATGTTGAACTAGGAAGCTGGACAAATTTGAGGAGAAAGTCATAAAAGTTAAACAAAGTTATATATACATTAAGCTAGCCTTTATAAGAGAATTGAGAACATTGAAAGGGAATCTTATAGTACAACCATATGTATATAATGGTACATCTTCCCAATATATTTTGCATTTATGGTGCACACGTCTATTGATCTGCCATGTTTATCTGGAGGCATTGCAACCTCTAGTTATCCTATTGTACTTCCATCTAGGTGTATCATGAAGCATCCTATTTTGATGACAAAAACCAATGTCTGTAAAGCTCATATTTTATCTAACTAATTTTCAAAATGAAAGAAATGCTACTTGAAGTGATATTATCAACTATTTTATAGAGTGTTTTAGATAGCCTTTTTAAATATGTTATTATGCCAACTTGTTATTTTAATATGAGAATAATATTTTAAAATGAATTCATGTCTATTGACATGAATTATATACTAAAATAGCACATATTAAATCTCAATTATCTTAAATTTACAAGAATATATTCGCTAGAAAAATATCTCAACTCTTGTAGTTTCAATCCATCTATTATGGAGTGATCGACGTTATATTCACAACTATCAACTATTATTGACAATTTCTTGTAAAGCTCTTGTCTTTCTTCATAAGCATTGATGAAGTGTAATACCATAATCATTGGAACTTCAATAGATGAAACATGTCATACTTTCTATGTTAGATAAGCACATGAATGTAAAATATCCACTAATAAAACAAACTACATTAACTGCCACTTACCATCTCTCTAGTAAGTTAAGAAACTACATGCATGAATGAACTAGTGTCTAGATGCCATTTCAAAACCTTCCTTCTGAAGACACCATCAAATGAATATCTCAAAGGAATTTTGGGAATAATGATGTAGTTCTCTATCATTGCAAAACTCTGTTGCATTCCTCAACCTAAAAGGTGTAAGCCCTTTCTTATTCTCCAATAATAGTTAGAACTAAAAAATTTACATTGAAAATTTAAACGGAAAAATTCGTACAATCATGACTCGTGTCAAATTTTATTGCTTCTTTATGAAGGCTGATATATGATGTCACTATTACATGTGTCACTTAATCATTTGACATTACAACTTCAGTCAAAGACCAGAAATTTAGATTATTAGTTATTACATTTATTAATTTTTTAGTTTTACTCCAATTTAGATTTTAATACAAAATATCCATTATTGAAAGAGACTACATGGATATAAAATATCCACTATTGAAAGAGACTACATGTACTCCCACTTACCATCTCTCCATTAAGTGGTGAAACTACATGCATGAATGACTTAGTCTCTGGCTGCCATTTGAAAACCTTCCCTCCGAAGACACAGTCTAATGAATATCTCAAAGGAATTTCAAGAATAATTTTCCATTTCTCTGGCATTGCAAAACTCTGTTTCATTTCTTAGCCTAGTAGCCCTAACCCCTTTCTGAATCTCCAATACTAGTTAGAATTGAAAAACTTAGATTGAAAACCTAAAGGGAAAAATTTGTACAATCGTGACCCGTGTTAATTTTTTTGCTTCTTTATGAAGACTGATATATGATCTCACTATGACATGTGTTTGTTAATTGTTTGACATTACAAATTCAGTCAAAGACCCAAAATTGAGCTTATTTGTTATTACATTTATCAAATGTTAATTTTTATTCCAATTTAGATTTTAATTATACTTAGTTGAGTGTTAAATTAGGAAATGTGCCTTGTTTATTGGATACTTTTGCAAAAAGTGGTGTTTATTCCACAAATCAACCAGAAATACACCTTGGGTCATTGATCTATGTTCAACCAACAGTCATTGGTAGTCACTGTCAGGTGTCACGAGTCTGATTCACTTTTGGCTTGTTAGTACTAGTAGTCATCTAGTCACCTCACATGTCATCATCAAATGACACCGACCATGTGAGTGGACATGTGTCATTATTCCATAATAGGTTTACAAAAATGGGGTTTTATTTCCCTTTCAGTCTAAAATACATCATAGATTTTTTATATGTTCTCATCCAATGATCATTGGTAGTCACTGGCAAGTGTCGCGGGTTCCATTCACTTTTTCCTTTTCATTAGTCACATGTCATCATTAAATGACATCGAGCTAAGTGGACATGTATCATGATTCTAGAAGAGTTTTGAAAAAATTGAGTTTTATTTCCCCTTCAGCCTAAAATATGCCATATACCGTAAAATTAGATTTTGCAAAAATGGGGTTTTACTTCCACTTCGGTTCGAGTTACGAGTTACAAGTTGTACTATAGAATGTGCAACAATATCCACCATCCACGCAAAAAACTAACCAGTTATAATCAATAATCATGGTTATGGAGTAGGTATAAGAAAGTTTACTGAGAGGGGAGGGGGGTGAATCAGTAATCACCAACTTAACATTATATCATAGTCCCAAATCTTCTCCAAATAGATTTAATGATTATAGCTTAGTTAATGTATAATAGTGTTATCAGTTACCACAACATTAAACATCCATGAAAAATAAAGTAAATATTCAAACAATATTAACACCAATGTTTATCATGTGGAAACCTGATGAGGGAAAAAATCATGGTGTTAGATCAGTGCCCAGAAATAGTTGTACTCTTCTGAAATACGCCAAGTTAAGAGCTTGCCTAGTCAAGGGTTATAAAATCACTATTAGATGCTATCCAGTTATGGGAATTACCTAGAGACCTGTTAAATTATTTACCTTTTTAGGAGGAACCTTATTAGAGGATTTTAGACACTCTTTTCAGAATGACACCATGTTAAAGAACTTACAATAGACCTATTCACGTCACCCAATTAAGGGATTTTACTATCACAATTATTAGAGAGTAACAACCTATAAAATGATTTGTAGTTTGCACTAGCTATGCTATATCAAATGCAATGAAGTTCCTTAACATGATAGAATACCATTCCAATCCTCTATATCATCTTCTCTGCTCGCAATAATCCTTCTCTTATTTGTTCCTCTGTTACACCAATATCATGTCTTCTTCTTCGTCAAGATTCATAAACTTCTTCTTGTCTCTTCCTTTAGTAATTAATCTTCAATAATCTGAAACCTAAACATAGATCCAATGATTATAATTTCATCATCTTAATAAACCATTTTCATGTTCTTCCTTCTTTTCGACTGAGATGTGATTCTCCTTTTATCTGATAGCTAACCTCCTTATGCGGATAAGTCATCCTGTTTTTCGATAGTTAATACTTGGATATTTGACATCAATGAAAAACATTATAACTTTATTTCCTTATCAACATGAAAATTTATGCCACCAATCTCTCCATGTGCCAAAAATATCCCCCTTTGGCATTGATGGAAAACCTTCTAGTGATACAAAATTTTCCTTACCTTTCTTTGTACTTTGTCTTTTAGTTTTGTCTATTCATCTCTCTTCTTTCTCTTTTCTTTCTCTGTAGTCTCACTTATCTATTCTCCCATCTTCACATTACTCACCCTAAATCTCATCACTCCCTACTCTTATCACTACCCCTTTGAGAGTAATTCCAAAGACATCCAAAAGATGTGACTGCTAAGGTATTTAACTATTATCTGCTCCTAGAAATTTTTCGTACTTAGTCTGTATACTTCCCAAAACTGTATTACATTGCTCCTATAGGTGGTAAATTTCTGTAATATGAATTTTCAAATTGATTATTATGTTGGTAATATCTTCCTTATCATTCTCTATTTTTCTCAATAGGGTAGATGTAGCCGGTATATGTTTTTGCATCATATTCATAAGTATAGCTAACAAAGATGATTCCTTAATTCATGTATTATTACCTTTAAGTAGCTTCTTTGAGATTTCAATCACTTTAGTTAATGTCTCCTTTATATCCTCCACTCTCTCTGATAACAATTTGATGACTTCTATCATTTTATATATGCCTCCATGAGTAAATTATCCATGTTGTAGTTTTCCTCTCAATTCTTCTTTAACATTATGATTATCTCTGATTGTGTCCACAAATGTCGTTAACTGTATACTAACTAATTCTTTCTCATGAATAGTGATTGTCGGTAGTAAGCTTGAAAATGTTTCAACTATTCTCTTCATGATTTTTTTCTTTTGTTTTTCCCTTAAGTGTTTATCTATAGTTGTTCTTTCCCTGTATTTATAAACATATAATAAATGTTCCTTGTAATGTAACTTATTTGGATCTTTCTTAAGAATTGCAAAGTCATGTCTTTCATCTAATTATTTGATTTCCTCACTTTTTGAGTCTATGTTTCTCTTTTCTTGTGTTGTAACCATAGTCATACTTTTCAAATTTCTTGCAACTTGTTCTTCCTCGGTCTTTGTTATATCACTGATAGCGAGTGCTATATCAGTAGTATGTGTTTCATGTTATGTTCTAGTGTATTTATCTATAGTCTGTGGTGTGAGTTATTCTTCAAGATATTCATCTTCCTTAGTACTTGTATCATCATCAGATTCATCATGTATTTCAAAAGGTTGATCCTCTTGTCCTTTGTCAAATATTTTTGGGGTGTCTTCTCTTTCTACAGTAAAAAATATTTCAATTTTTGTAGTGCGTCTTCTTCAACTTCTTTCTGAAATCCTGTGAATAACTTGCTTGTTCTTCTCTTTTTAATAAATTTATATTCGTATTTTGTCATTAATAAATCAATCTCTTCTACATTTTTTATAGTTTTGTAATGATCAAGATTATTTTTCTATGATCCATCGATTAATACAATCTTCTCATCCATAATAAGTGTTATACAATCCTCAAGAAATTTTTTATCATCTAGGGTTTACTGCTTAATCAACTCTCTAAGAAATTATTTCTCTAAGATGAATTAGGAATGTTCACTCAAGCTCGTTCTTGTATTGACTTTTCAAAATGTGACTTCCATAGGATAATTTTCATTATATATAGAGTCAAGATGTCCAATGATTATATGTTCACTAAAACATTTATTGTAGGCCGATGGTGTACCTTTTGTACCAATAGTAACATGGATTGACCGATAATAATCTCATACTAATACTTCTCAACTTTTATAATTACTTATTGCATCTATTTAGGTTATTTTAATGTTTTGGCTCATAATTGATTCAAGGGACTAATTGATGATTCTAATGAAGTTTCATGTCCCTAAGAAATTACTTACTTTCTTAGTTGATGGTTGAATTCCCTGCGCCATCCAACACAGGGGTTTCCTTCTTTACCCATATCTTCTTCATTTCCTCTTTGATTTTTTCTTGATTTACAATTCTTTTTATTTTGATATCTCTGTCATCATTTGTAGAAAATCAATATCTTCAGTTGTAGGGGGCATGACCAAACTTTGAGAAAATATAACACGGTAGTGCAAATGGTCTCTAAGGTTCAGTTCTTACTTTATTTTTTTCCTTTTTTTGCATTTAGATGTTGTATGTCCTAATTTTCCACACTTAAAACGTGTAACTAAGTTATTTACTTATTTTCTCTGATAGTGTACCATTTTCCTTATTGTCAGTGTTTTGGTCTTACAATATTCAGATTTATGTCCATAGTGATTACATTTGTAAAATTATCCATAGAATTTTTTCTTAGATGACCTAGCGATGGTTTCAGATCTAAATTCATATTCTCTATGACCAAATTTTTTGTAGTTATAATAGTAACCTTTAAAGGGTGTGTTTCTAGTAGAACTTACTTATTTTCTTTGACAAATGTTTGTTGTGTGGCCATACTTTCCACAGTTGTAACAAGTAGTCTTATATGGTTTATTCCCTTGTATATTACTCATTTCTCTAGATCTAGATGATTCTCTAATTTCCATAGTGTTGTTGTCGATATATCCAATTCTGGTAGTGTCATTTGATTTTCTCTAATTTTTCAATTGTTCATCAATTTTTCGCATTCTTTGTTCTAATTTTGTAAGTCTTGCATTGGTTTCTTTTTCAACTTTCACATTGTTCTTCTTGAGTCTTCCTTCTCTTTCTTTAGCTTCTAATTTTCTTCTTGTAGTTGTAAATTCATGTTATCAGTTGTTTCAATCAATTCTCTGTGTGCATGAATCTCTCTGTGTTGTCTTTCCAGGATTAAGTCTTTTCCAGTAATTGTTTCTTCAGTATCTCTCTTTTCTATTTCAAGAGTTTCTTTGGCACTTTTAGAAGTTATCATTCTTTCTAGTATTTCTGTCATTCTCAAGGCATGAATTTCATGTTCCTTCTTCATCTAATTTACTTCTTCAAGTAATTCAATGTTCTTTCTCAATAGAGAAGCAATAGCAACATCAACTTCCTTAGAATTGATACTTCCTTCTAATAGTCTGTCAAGGTCCTCAAGGCTCATGTTTAGTTTTTCTTTCAGATCCTTCCTTTTTGCAAATGATATATTTAGTTTGTTCTATAAATCACATATTATTTCATTAGCATATTCTAGGGATACCTCTAACTATTTATGATACCTATAACTTTCCATTATCCTAGATCTAGTCCAAAGTTGTCAAACTTTTCTTCTAGAGAACCAATGTGCTCTGATACCAATTGTGGGTATATGAAATTTTACTGGGGGGGTGGGGGAGGGTGAGGGTGAATCTGTAATCACCAACTTAAGCTTAAATGACAGTCCCAAATCCTCTCCAAATAGATTTACCAAGTATAGCTTAGTTAACCTATAATAGTGTTATCGCTCACCACAACATTAAACATCCATGCAACATAAACTAAACATTCAGACAATATTAACAACATTATTTATCATGTGGAAACCTGATTAGGAAAAAAACCATTGTGTGAGATTAGTGCCCATAAATAGTTGTACTCTTCTAAAATACACCTGGTTAAGGGTTACCCAGTTAAGGGTTACAAAAGCACCGTTAGATGCTACCCAGTTATGGGATTTACCTAGAGACCTGTTAAAGTATTTACCCTGTTAGGAGTAACCTTATTAGATGATTTTAGACACTCTTTTGAGAATGACACCTTGTTAAAGGATTTATAATAGACCTGTTGCGGTAACTCGATTAAGGGATTTTATTATCACAATTATCAAAGAGTAACAACCTGTAAAATGATCTATAGTTTATACTAGCTCTGACATACCAGATCTAATGAATTTCCTTAGCACAATAAAATACCATTCCAATCCTTTGTATCCTCTTTTGTGATTGCAAAAATCCTTCTCTAATTTGTTCATTTGTTCTACTGTTATCATGTATTCTTCTTCATCATGATTTGTAAACTTCTTCTTATCTCTTCCTTAAGTAATTAATCTTTAATCATAAAAAACCTAAACCTAGATCCAATGGTCATAACTTCATCATCTTAATAAATAATTTTCCTCTTCTTCCTTTATGTCGGCTAAGATGTGATTTTCTTTTTAACCGATAGATGTCAGCTTCTGATAGCTAACCTCCTTATGTTGATAAGTCATCTTCTTTACCGATAGTTAATACTTGGCTATTAGAAATAAATGAAAAACATCATAACTTAACTTCCTTATCAAGTAGAGTAGTTATGCCAACAATATCTCCATATGAGAACATGTGGTGCAAGATAAGGTTTGAATCTTGATACATGTCATCATTCTTGTGACTTCCTAGAGAACTCTATTTCCTTTGAGAAATTAGGGTGAAAATATTTTCTTATCCAACGGATGATGATATCCCTTGATTCTTGAAAGAGAAATATGACTAATATATTTATTATTGAATGACAATAGAGGATTCATGTCCTAGGGATGTATTCAAATTTGGTAGACCCTGATTATGGTTGAAGCTGAAAATAATGTGCACAATATACTAAAAGTATAATGAATTTTCTCTTTTAGTTTTCACAATTTAATTTCAAACCCTTAATTGATTAATTTCAACTCAAATTGATTAATCATTATGCTAATTGAAAAACAATGAAATAGAAACCTAATTTTTAGCATTCATTAAGAGTAAACTAGAAAGCTAAAATGAATGTCAATTGGTTGAAGTCATAGAGAATAATTTTCATTAATTATTTCAAAAATTTACATCACCAATATACTAAATAGTCGTACCCCTCTAAAATGAGGTGAATAGGTAGTATCCCACAAAAATATTTACAGAATTTGTTGCCACAAGGGCATTGGTTGGTTGATCATATAACAAAAAACAAAAAAACAACAGAATGAGGAAACCAACCATTTTAAGAACAGTAAATTTCTTCTTCTTCAACCGCTTCTGAGAAGAATCATTTGGAGAGGATAATCTCTGAGAATTCTTTGAGCCATCTGTAGCCCGTCTCCATCACATCGTCGAGGTGAAACTAATTCCGTAGGAAATCCCTCCCCAACCACGTCCACTTCCGATGTCGCATCAACTTCCATTCATTAATGTTCAGTAGGAAGGGTTTCCTTTCCACATTGTTTCCTTGCTAGAAAATATTTTGTATTCATCAGCCCAGGGGATCCTCAACCTCCGTTGTGCAAAGACAATGACTTGGACATCGCCCACTAGAAATTGTTCCATGAAAACCTTCCGCATGAGCATAAGCATTTCTATGTTCTCTCCTCCGAGGTTGAGAAGAGATTCGAGGAAGCAGGATGCAATGTCCATGCTGATGTGGCATTTCTTCTCATTTCAAAGGAACTCATGGATGAGTACTATCAACACAACAAGGTTTATGAGGGAGGCCACCCATGCAAAAGGAAATGAGAACTTTGTTTGGTATCATGCCCAAAAAGAGCTTCTGCTCATCAGTGGATGTGCTTCTCAACCTAATTAGTTTGTCAATCTCTACTTGTAGAGCCTAGATAACCTCAACTAAAAACCTAAACCTTCAAAGTACACACAAAAAGTTAAAATTCTATAGATCTAAAAACTTAAAACTAGAATCTGAGAGGCAAAAGAAAATTGAAACTGATGAAGAAGGAAGCAAGAACGTCTATAAATATCCCTTGTCCTTAAAAAAAAATTATTTTCCATACCTTTGGGTAAATCCTTCCCATAAATGCACGAGTATGGGAAATTACTAATATACTAACTATAATATAGTTTGTACTAGTACAAATTTAGAAATTGTGCATGATGAGTAGATTGTAGTTAAAGAAAGTCACTGTCACTCTCAGTGACAAGACATTTATTTCTCGAAAGTTATCGTGCTAGACTTTCAACGTGTCTCCATTCTAGAGACTTCCTGCATAAATCTATTTCTTTCAAGAAACTGGGCCCGAGATAAAAATTCAGCCATTGATTTACAATCAATCGACGGTCTCAATTAATACATTTACACTATACAGTTATAAAATAATAGATTTAAGGTACGTTTCAATGGTATTCATACCGTGTGCAGTGATGAAGAACAAATTGGCAACCAAAAAGGCGATATTAACTCGATGAGACGTTACAATAATTAGATGTTTAATGAATTATTATTTGGCATTTGCCCCAGGGTCCACACAACACGTGTGACTTCAAATTCACCAAAAAAATACATATTTTTCTCATAACCAACAAACAATTATCCAATAAAATCAAACAATTTTCAACGGGCGAACAAAATTCGCCAATACATTACTTTTTTCCCCTTCTAAAGCAAATAATTCGCCTAACATATTAATAGTTTATTTGGCGAACCCAAAATTTTGCCTCAATAATTATATATTTTTCTCACAAAATATATTTCATTCGACATGATTTTATGGAATTTTAATACGTTACGAAAAATCGCCAATACAAATTAATATTTTTCCTATGAAAACAAAAATCGCCATCTATTTGATTTTTTCCTGCCAAAATAATGTTCAATTCGCCAAAATTTTAAACTTTCTTTCTAGATAGAAGTTTCTTAAAGTTATCCCTATTGCCAAGTGTTTTTCAAACGTAAAGTAGCTGCGTAGATATGTTAGCAAGATCAACAATATTAAAAGTTAGTAGGTTAGTTACAAGAGTTAGCAAAATATATAATTTGGAAATCACAAACTTGCTAAAAAGTAGATCAAGCCCACTAGATGACTGTATACACCAGCTAAAATGCATTTTAACTAACAAACATGCCAAAATGAGAATAATGTCCAAATGTGAAAACGTACTTTTGAATACATCCAAACCGTTGTCTTAATACGCACTCCCGCTGGTTTGCAAATTAAAACAATATATAACTATCCTACCAATTTACTAAGAAGTCTCGCCGATCTAGCGAAACATTTAAAATTATACCTCAGAAGATGATCCCACAAAAACAGATACTGGAGAGTGCGTTTGACAGTGCATCAGACCCACTAGTTAACTATGTGATTCAACTAGTTACCTATGTGATTCAACTAGTTAGCAATGTGTTCTCGCTAGGTTGTTAGATTCAAATTTTGGGGTCGGATTGAGCATTTTTGTTGAAATGGAAAAAATTTCCATAATGCATTTGTACCCACCAATTCGTGACCTAGAGACATAAGATAGCTAAAACAAAAAAATCTAGTTAGCATGAACCAGCGATGTGTGTTCCAATGGGCGTGCTAGAATGTGTTCAAAGAAATGTTAGTTCAAAATGGATTGAAATATAATTAAATGAATTGAAAAACAGAAATCAAAGAAACAATTAGATTATAAAAAAAAAACCAAGTGATACAAAACGCAAACTAAAATAAAGGTCTTCTTACTGTAATGATATGTCCTTTGAAAGAGAGTTTGATGTATGCTCACAATTTCAACGTTATAATGACGCTCAATGTGCTCAAAAATGAACATGGATTGAAGGAGCATAATGAAATTGGTTGCATGATGGATGAAGATAGTAGAATGAATGAAAATATTTGTTATTTTCTTGAAGTTGGGAATTGGTTACAGTTCTCACAGTTCATGAGAGGTTGACAAGTGCCAACCTTAGTCGATGCTCGTTTTCTGGTAGATACGGCTTCTCAAAAAGATTCAATTATGTTTTTGTAGGAATATCTTAATTTAGCACCAATGTGAGCACCAAATCACTAAGAAAATTATGTTCTAATAATGCAGTTAGGATATCCATATAAAAAGTAAGGTTTAAGTCATCTGTGTATTGTCGTCAGCTAACAGTAGGTATAAATAAAATTGAACCAAAAAAAGAACCAATAATTTATTTCTAAATATTTTGTTAAGAAATTATGTGACTATATTCTTAATGATCAACCATTATTTGGGATTAATGAAAATACCAAGTAATTTAAATTTATGCTAATAGAATACAATTAAAACATAAACACAAAGAAGTACTTATTATTCCACTGCTTATGAATTGGGGTCTTTGTCATCTAATAAATCCTCCAACATATACGTAAAGATCAAACTACAATAGAATAAGAGCTTTAAAATTCTTTCAAAAAAATATGTTAGTCGTTTGATTTATTTCGATTTCTACTGAATCACCATGGTATCAATCTTCCACGGGCTTACTCAGTTCCTATTTTAAGTATAACTTTTGTCATTGAAGATCGTTTCAAAACCTAAATGTAAATTGGTTTTGCTGTTCTAATAGATCTCTATTTTCAGGAATGAAAGGAATAACGAAATGATAATTGCCAAACGGCAAGATACTGATATATGTGCATCAAATTAACATGAAACGGCAACCAGAAAGAAACCAATAATCGACGGGGAGATCTTCACTTATACGATAGTATCAACGGAGCTGTTGATATAACCGCGACAGATCTTGCATTACAAAAATAAAAGAATTTGTTGGACTGAATTAAGGAAATGACAAAAGAACTTCCTTTTACCTCTTGTAGAAACAGTAAAATTGATACAAGACCTACAGACGAGAAAACGGCGAGCGTTATGGATAAGCCCTATCAACCAATTTGTCAGCACAGATATGGAGAAATATCGCTATAACTTTTCCCATTAGTTTGGTTTCCTGCAATCTTTCCGAATCTCTCCATTCGTCCCAGTGAGAGGCTTGATGTTTCCCATGTTCAGCATAGAAAGTTGAAAGGCCATAAAAAAGGCATTTTGATCATAGCTGAAGAGAGCAATCTGAGCATCAGTAAACGCAGCATCCTTATCGTTTAATAGTGCCTGATCTGAGTGTAGAAGGCCCTTCTCCTCCATAAGATCTTTGAAGTAGTTATTGTCAAATACATTAGGGTTATCAACGTCGAAAGGGGAAAGGTTGGAATCGCCAATGCCCTCGTTTATAGGGCACATTGCTCGAAGCGATTGGGCAAAAACAGGATCGATGCTCGTTTCCTGGTAGATGCGACTTCTAAAAGTGAAGCATTGCGCTTGACCGATTGTATGAGCACCTAATCAAATGATTAAAAAAATGAATGGTCAAGTATATTAATTGCCTGTAACATATGTTTCCATAAAGGCATTGAAAAACGGGTATACCTGAAAGGGCAACGAGGTCCGTGAGAGACAGTCCTTGCTTTTGAAACGATAAGAGAAGATCGGTAAACCCCATGAACGGGCTTGGAATGTCTTCATTTGCGGCTGTTTTATTTGCGAACCTCGAGTCCCTCCTTCCCAGCATTACTTCCCACCATGGACCTCCCAACTGTCAATTATTTACAAGCAATCCTTTGAGCAATTATTGGACTGAAAATAGATCTTTAAGCGAGGCACGGATAGAGGGGAGAAATATTTACCTGGACAACTGAATCGCGAGCAGCTATTGCTAAAATGTCAGCACAGGAAACAACTTCACTGCAAACATTTTCAATCTGGGTCTTGATATCATCTATCACATCAAAGCCTCTCAATGAATTTCTGTTTGGTCTAGCGTCCTTTTCACTTTCAAAATTTGCATTGTCGTCCAGCAGTACAGAGGCATCGCAGCCCTGCAAGGATAATCAATTAAAAAGAAAACAGGTATTGTTTACATAGTTTTAACTTTGAACAGTAGAAAAACGAGAAACGAAAGGGAAAAGAAAAAGAATAGTTTCAAATTCCTACGTTGACGAAACAGTCGTGAAAGTGAAGGCGCAATAACGAGGCACCCATGCGTTTGTCCGTGGTTACGGCTTTCTCTATTATGTTATTCACGATGGGCAGTGCTTGTGGACATGAGTTAGCGTAAAAAGTTGGAGAGAGCTGCTCAGAAGCCGTGACACATACGAGCAAAACACTGCATACAAAGCTTGCCAGCAGGTTTGCAAGAGAAGGCATTTTCGTTGTCAATAACACTGCGGATTGAAACGTGTCGATATGCGAGGAAAGTGAATATGAGGTGTTATATAATGGTGAATACAGAGTTCATATATCTCATTACGATTGCTATATCGTGGTAAAGAAAAACATGATGAGAGTTAAACGGACGTTCCGCGTAACGCGATCGGTGAATGCCCATTCTGTTTCGTAACAGATTCCCTGTATGGTAGCAATTGTATAATACTATTCATAGCTTAAACGAGTTCTCGCAATTTGTCCTCTGTACCTATATTGGAGAAGACACTCGGAGACAGTTGTTCCAACTTAACTTGTACGTCCTTTGAGTGTGGCTATTATAATTTCTCCTCCGCTCTATGTAGACTATATTCTTAACTTTTTAATGATATATTTGCACAACAATTTTGTTTGATAAAGCTAAAATATAATCTATTTTGTTAATGGTTTTTCTTAAATAAATAAACATTAAGAAATCATAGAAAATTAAATAAAGAGTGATATCATTTGTCATTAAATTAAAGAGGGTAGTAGTCAAAGAATTTTCTTATGAATATATCAAATTAAGAATAAAAACAGTGCTGAAATCAACAAATTGTATGAAAAAAATAGTTAGAAACAACAATTCAAATCATTCGGTAGGAGTGAAAAAAATTGCAAAAAATGAAAAGAAGATAGGGACACCCAATTCGTAGCCTTTCATGTATGATAAAATCAAAGTCCAATTTAACTAAACCATTTGCAATAGATTTATATTCATAGGGATATGAACAATAGAAATAGATTCAAAAATTTTCTAAAGGAAAAGAATCTATTCAACATAAAATGGCAACCTTCAAGAAGACTCTTGAAGCAAGGTCAGATCATAGAATCAATGTCAAAAATTATATTCTTCTAACATACCTCCAAATATAAAAAAAGATTATTTGGGAAGACAATGTCTCCCACTCGATGTTGTTCAATTCAAAGTGCACATTCCCACCATGCCCTACTTGTTCTCAAGTAAGAGTTATGAGTGTTGTGAATAGGGTACTTCCTACTCTACCTAGTCAGTCTATCTATATTACAAATTCACCCCATCAGACCTGGTGGTTGATCTATCTTTTTATCCAAGAAAAAATGTTGTTTTTTTTCCCTTTCATATGGGATGCGCTCAAGGGCTCATTCTCCTCCTAGTGTTCTTACCAACGTGTACTTTTCTCAACCTATGCGTGTGACCTCCTCTCATATAGTATTTTTGGGTACATTAGGGACACAACTTTCGATGTTTCCTCTGGCTCCAGGCAATGGACATCTTATGTAGACTTGTTCTAGAAATATTGCCAATTGAACCTATACACCAAGGTTTCTACCTCTTTTGGTGCTTCAGTGAAGGTGAAGCATTCTATCAAGAGGAATCTTCATTTTGCTTCTACTACGCATGTGATTCCTCTAAGAAGAGTAGTGATTGCATGTAAGGATTATTTTTCTAGAAAGGGTTTGATTTGCAAGGTTTATTATTTTTTGCCTTCTCATCTTTATTTGCACAACTGGATTTATGAGGTTTGGCCAGTTCTAGTTGAGGGTAAAATGGAGCTTTACAAAAAACATTTGGGGATTTAATTTAGTTCTATGAATGATCACTATTTTGTGCTTGATAGTAGTACTTGGATGTGGGATTCCGTCTCAACTTGCCCTTGGGATTATTCTTTTAATCATTAAAAGGAATCTTCTAATTTTTCCAAAGTGGGTACAGTTTCATTAGCTCCCCCTTCATTTCTAGTGTGATGAAGCTTGTG
Organism: Thuja plicata; assembly: GCA_018584345.1. Classification (NCBI taxonomy): domain Eukaryota; kingdom Viridiplantae; phylum Streptophyta; class Pinopsida; order Cupressales; family Cupressaceae; genus Thuja; species Thuja plicata. Next base: position 2,236,263 of record MU225669.1, read on the forward strand.
AGGCTAGTTGTAGTACTTTAGGAAGATTCTGGATGGTGGACTCTATGACCAAGGTCTTTGGTCATACTTCCTTCTCTTTCATTTTGGCAGAAGTTGATCTTTCAAAAGGTATGTTTGGTGAGGTAAGTCAGCAGGTAAATGATAGGTCATGGTGTCTAATGGTGGACTATGAAGGAATTTCCTTTGGCATTCAATTTCTCCTATAATGCTCATAGGTAGTCATCCTCAAATTAAAGGTGGAATACCCTCCATAGTGACTTCACTATTTTTTCGATAATATTTCAATGAATGATTCACATGTTGTTTATGGGGATAGAAAACTTTCCATTCCTAAATGTTGTCATCCTAATGTGTCTTAGGATGTGAGGCTAATTTCTTCTTTCCAAGCTACTTCCCAACCACTCTTGGGCAAGGTTCCTCATTTTCTTTTTTTGTAGTTATTTTGTTACTCTTCATTTATTGCAAATGTGTTTTCTATTAAGACTTATGAGGGGGTGTTTCCCTCATCTTGTCCTTTGGTTATAAATTTATACAATGACTCATCTTTGATAGTTGTATAAAGGAGGAAATAAAGTCCTCCTAATTTTTCTTCTTTGTCTCTTTCAAAGCCTATGATTGTGAAGGATTCTAGTTCTAGCTTTGGTTAAGTTTTTTGTTGTTCTCTAGAAAGTGTTGTGTTATTTTTTGTCTTCCTCTTTTGATTAGATGCTATTTTTGAGCTCTTTGGTGAAAATTTATGAGTCCTTGTTTCAATTTCAATTAACAAAAGTGAACACAAATAAATTTGAATGTAATTAGCAATCAAGAGACCTAGATAATTATGGTACACGATTAGAGATTCCTACATATAATTATGGTATTGATTCAATATATAGCATTAGTCAAGGTGAATAAAGTAAATACTAGACTAGATAATGAACAATTTGAATATTCTTATATCTATTGCCAAAGGAATGAATTGACGAACCTTCAATTTGTTAAAACATCATAGTATATAGTAGCTTTCTTTCTTTCTCTCTTGACTTCTATGTTTCTTAAGTGTGCCTTATTATTTAAGATAGGAGATTATGGTAACTTTAACAACCTTTATATAATTTTGAGTAAAATTAGGAAACCCCTATATTACGTGTCCTCTATTCCATGTCAACCCATTTCCTCATGTGTACATATTGTTTAAAAAATCATATTTCATTTTACGTTATTCTATGTTATGGCTCTTTTGAACCTCTTCGAAGAATTTTTATTTTCATTATAATCGTTTGTTGTATACCTTTAGTAGTGATAGGTCACCTATTATTTTTTCTCTATATACATAGATAGCTTGCACCTTTATTATGTTTTTAGGAATTTATAGAGAAATTCACATAGTCATAATAAATTTTTGACTGATAATTTTTTTATAAAATTTATTGATGTCATCTAGATATGTTATACTTATAGCATCAATAAATGGAATTTTATATATATATATATATATATATATATATATATAATTAATGAACTAATGATGGACCCTAATCTTGATTAATAGAAAATAAATAAAAATATAAGCCAAATAGGCCTCATAAGTAGTTGTCAAGAAGAGAACCTAAGTCTAAACAAAAACCATCAAACAATAGTAGACTAACATAAATTTCATTTATAAATAGAAAGGCATGCAGGGTAAGGATAAAGAAAGATTTAAAAAATAGAATTAATTATATAGTTCAACCAGGGCATCAAAATATAGGAGTACATTTTTTATGAGGTTACAATGAGTCATGAGGGAGTCTAAATAGTCCCTCTAAATGTCTCCATTAGTATCAACATGATTCTCACTCTTGTCTTTAGAAGCCTCTATACCATACTTTTTGCTCTTATTTTTTTTAATAGAAATTTTCCATCATTTGTTATCTCTTTAAAACTAGATAAAACTAGTAGATGAAGCTCCACCTCCATTTAAATTTACAAAAACTACTTTGGTTTGGATTGGGCATAGCTCTTTTTCTTTTATATAGTTTTTTATTTATACTTTTCCTAATTAGACTTTTTCAAGCTCTTTCAAAAGTAAGTTGAGATTACTCTTTTCAAAGTTTATTTATAGTTCCTATCTTTCTCAACCGTCTAGATTTTGATGATTCAAATCTATGTATTTTTTCTACTAAAGATGATTTTTCTTTTAAAAAAAAATATTAAAGGTTAAAAAAAATAGGAGCTTGTTGAAGATGGAGTGAGTTTATATTTGAGCAAAATCCTTAGTAATACATCCTTTTCGAGATCCAATATGTTTTAGTCCCCTATTTATTAATAACACTCCATTATGCTTTCTTTTGATCCTTAAAGAGAACAACTATAGAAGTACAATTCTCTCCTTGGATATGTACGAGTTTTCTTTCTATTTATCCTTAAGAGGACAACTAAATTAGTATATTATTTAACTCATGATATATTGTTAACCTTGAGCTTGGATCTCTATATTTGTTTATTCTTAATTGTACTCATTAAAATAAAATTTATTTAGTGACTTTTTCAATTATATATATATATATATATATATATATA
>MU225669.1:2245193-2268040 GCA_018584345.1 Thuja plicata
GCAACAGGTCGCTTCAATCACGCTTGCAGAGCAAACAATCCATGTTTGTTTTTGTGAGTTTCTTGATTGTGTAATGACTATGTTGGGTTTTATGTTGGATAGAGAGGTCCACATTTGACATAAGACACTAAGTTGTGAGGCTTAGACATCCCGTGCTTTATGTGCTTTATTGCAGCCTATGCTTTGTAGGTTTACTACTTTTTAGGCTAATGTTTATGTGGTATTTTTATTTTGTCATTCTATAATTTTTAATATCATGTAGTGGTTTGTGTATGTGCAGTTCCCAATCCCTCTAAAAATCTATTCGTAAAGGGTTTCAGGTTCCCTTCAAAATATTTTTCCCCTAATCAAAATCTTGTCCAAATATTATAACATAAGTTTAATGAAAATAGGTTATATGCTCAAATCTATGATATCTTATAGTAGTCCACCTTAAATTGATCTTTTTGTATCTTAAATACTTAAAGAAACTAATATTTAAATAGTTGTCACTAGGAAATATTGATTGAGAACATTAAGAATAGGTTATTCAACATTGTACACCTTGCAAGTCTTATGTGTACAAATATTATTTTATATTTATTTATATAATAAATAGTGAACACACTTAGGAAATAATATTTCACTTTGATTAAAAGTTTTAATGGATGAAAACAAAATAACTAGGGTTTCAAATACCCATATCCTACTAGTTTGATTCATACGTTTGGGAGATAGGTGTGCAAAACTTATTGATTGCCTTTTTTACTTTCTCTCAAATCCTTTTTAACGTTCAAACAAGAGCACCTAGTATTTTTCCTTTATGGTGAACTTAAAATTTTAAATCCTAATTCTTATATATCTTCTCATTCCATGTCTTCCTTGCTAGTTTTCTTCCTCATGCTATACTTTTTATAGTTAATCAAATCTGGCCATCTTATAATTATTATTGTAGCTCATTTGCATAAACACACTCAACCAATTTGAATCACATGCAAAAATAAAAAACTTCAGTACAAGAAGTGAGGCACTTCCCTATGGATAGGAGAATAAACTCACTCACACATCAAATATTGTATGAGAGAGGAAAATGATCTTAGGTTAAGGCACACATTAGTCTAGGATCCCTTTTCATATATTACACATTTAAATGCTTTAAATTTAGACAATTCAATCTTGTTGCTAAATGTCCATGTGTAGAATCTAAAATTAGTGATTATGAATATAACAATATAAAGAAATAGAGAAGAAAACATCAATACAAAATAAGCTAAAAAAAGGTAAATATGTAAAGAAGAACTTTGTAAGTTTAAAAAAATCCTCTACTTCAAAGGGTTTAGTAGCTCATTAAAGGAAAGAAATGAAAGTATTTTTCATAATGATAGAGATTAAACTCTCTATATAATAGAAAAAGAGAATGTGCCTCATTCAATGAAGAAAATCGAAAATAAAATATTAATTCAAAAGAGAAAGAAGTTTTAAAAATAGATGGGAAAATGGATCTTGGTGAAGAACTCATTTACGCTTGAGACAAGTCAAGAACTATAAGAATAATAATTTAAAGAAAAAATTATAAATGTACAAATATGAAGCAAGGGTCGTGATTTAAGAGAGAAAAAATCACAAAGCCTTAATTAATAAAAATATTATCATCGATCTAATGATCTAAATAAAGATGGAATTTGAGAAATCTTGCAAGATTTTAAGGACTATACGATTAGACATGTTTCAAGAGAATCTAATAAAAAAGCTGATTTTATATCCAATCACGTGATTGACCAACAAGAGGAACACATAATATTTGATGACATGGCACCTTGACGTGGATTATTTTAGATTATATTACAGAGTGAGTACTGCTGATTACAAGGATGCTTAGAAGTCACATGTTTGAGACTGTCAAGGTGCTTAGGGATGACATTTAGAGGAAAAACATTGAAACCTACGAGTTCATGATGTCTGTAAATGGGGGTTTGTTAACCCGTGAATAGATTGAGAGATCCCAGTAAGTAATTAAGGCTATCCAGATTGTCTTGTTCTTTCTCTATGAATGAAATGTAAACTTTTTAAATTATTAATGAAAGATAACTACCCTTACGTAGCTATTTGAAAAAAAAAAATTAAAATTAAAATTAATATAAAAAAGGTAAAATATAGAAGGGGACATGCGAATCCAACTAAAGACAAAGGAAGACAATTGTAAGAACCTAAATTGTATCTTTAAGAAAGAACTAGAGAAAATAATAGATCAATGAAATGGAAACAAAATGTCTAAGAAGAAAGCTGAAATATTGGATGATATTATAGATTCCCAAAGGTCACCACTCGTTAATATCAGTCTCAAGGATATGAAAAAAAGTAAAATAATACTAACAAAGATCCAAATTATAAATTTATTGAGTTATCAAAGAAGATATATGAAGAAAATTCTAAAGGCTATGTAAATGAACTTAAAATATCCATCAAGTGATAGAGCAAAAGAAAGAAAGAAAGTGATATCTCATAGAAAGAAAGTACATTCGAAAGGAAAAGAAGAAAAAATATAGAGGATCATTCCCTCCACGATAGTCTCGCATGACTATGTTCTAATCCTATTTCGTTAGTTCTTTTTTTTTTGTATTTTATTTGGTCATGACACAAACATGTCTTAAATAGAAACTATAATTATTTTGATCCTTCAAGGGATTAATTTATTAAATGGTCTAAGTACAACAACTATGGTCATACAACACGATTTTCTAGAAGTGATTTTGTGGAACTTCCAAGACCAAAGAAATCCATACCCTTGGAAAGTAAAAGGAAGAATAACAAAAAATATGGAAGAGGAAGAGAGCAAGAAAAATTTAAAAAAATTATGCTTGTGAAAACTACCTTTCATGTCCAAAATGAAGGAAATCAATGACACATTGATAGAAAATGCTCAAGCCATATGAGAAGAAAAAAACAAAGCAAATTGACTTTAAGGGAAGTAAATGTAGATACACTAAAAATTAGAGATAATGCTACTATAATTTATGAAAATGGATCATCTAGTCCAATAGTACAAAATATAAACCATTTCAAAACTCTAGTATATTGAGAGACAATAATAAATACATAACTTTACACCCTTTGGAGAGCCAGGTGCTATGTTTTTTATTGTCACTATTTTGTTTTAAATTGATTTGACATGATTATAAATTTAAAATGTAAGAACTATGCTAAATGGTGCAAAATAGGCAATACTCAACATAGACAAACAATTATTGATTTCAGAATCAATTCAAATACATAGAACTCGAAATGAGATACAAAGATAAACTTATGTTTGAAATTTAAGCTTAAAATGGATTGACATAGGAGCTGGATGCCAACTTCCTTAGAGCTTTTTAGGTGCAAAAAGGGTCAAATTGGTCTTAGAAGACTCCAAATTGACTTCTGAGCAAATTTTAGGTCAAAATGGGAGGATAATGATGCTAATTCAAGACACTGGTGCTAGTTCTATACATAGAAAATAGGTCTAGATACTGACAATAGTTTTTTTCACTAGCAATAGTTCTAAATATTATTTGTAATTGAAATAATCTAGGCATTTTTAGGGAAACATTGTCTTAACTTTCACTATACTCTTGTATCTTTACCATTTTGCTAGGACCTATTCCTGAGCTTTAAAATCCACTAAAGAAGAGGAAAGTGGTCATGGATTGTATCAGGGTTTTCCTTAGTCAAACTTTGAATAGGTGTTAACCTCCACTATAATAAATGATGATTAGTTCAATCTTACAATTGTAGGGGAGGGGCTAAAGTTAAAATGAAATGCTATAATGAAATGAGTATACCTTTGATTAATGATGAAATTCTCTTTAAATAAATATTATAAGTGTTGGTGCAATAACATGGTAAATCATAACGAAATTCATCATGAATATATAATTAAAGACAACTTGTTATAGTTTGATTCTCCATGTACTCAAATCAACTCTTGAGGAAAAAAAATTTCTCTTGAATTGTAAAGATGAGATGATATAATGAATAAATTAAAAATGATGTACTATATAGGGTTTTCAATGTAATTTTTCATTTTTGATGACTTATAATGCTCGTAAGACAATTATGAGACCAAATCTCATAATTTTAAGGTCAACACATTAGTCTTCCAAATTTTGGGCCAAAAAGTATTGGACTATATTGTTCGCTTTTTAATATTAATTAGCTTAGTTTGAGATTAATATTTTAATAAAATAAATTAATTAGTTGTTGGTTTCTGTGAAGTTATTACCAGGGGAAGTTTTTCAAATAGAAAGTAAGGCTTTATAAGCCATAGAATTATGATAAAATATCATCAAGTTGTATTAGATTGAATATGACCAAACATTTTATATCAACTATTAGTTTTAATTTATCATTTTAACATTACATGTAATTTTGGGATGGAGAATAGCATGCAATTTTATAAAAAAAAAACTCAAAAGATGAGCAATATGGTATGGTGATAAATATGTGAGGAATGAAATTACTCGTACACTTAAAACAGTGCATGTATATGATTATAGAAGTACCACCTATGCATTATGATACAAGATAGTGAAGAATTATTATAATGGTAAAGCTTTTGAAGTTGCATTCTGCCTGGGAGAATATTTTTGAATATGGTATGGTTCTTAAGTAATCGACAAAGAAAATGTTATGTCAATATCATTGAAGGCCATGGAAAATGTCAAGAATAAACTAAATGTGAGTTGGAAAATATGTGAAGCAATCATGATCTAAAGGCCAGTGAAATGAAGCATTGGAATTTGCACTCTATTTTTTAATGGATTTTAATGTATGTCAGTGATTCTTAGTAAAGATTTAAGATGAGATTATGTGGAGTCTATTTTCTCTATTTTATATGAGCTCTTGAATTGATTATATGTTATCTGGAATTTCATCCTCTTAATATGCCAATGCAATGAGGTGCATCTTTTGTAGTGCTCTTTTCATTTTTTATTAGAAGATTTGATCTATAATTATTTTTACTATTTTAATCTTGAGGCTCTCTTTATAGAATTTGCCACCATAACCTGTGTTTTATTTTAAATAAAGTAGCTTTCATTTTTTCATCTACATATTTTAATTGCAATTCCATATACTTAGCCACATTTCAATACAAAATTATTCAAACTATGTTGTCGTTGTGCATTTATGGTTAACACAAACAAAACATAAGTTTTTGTTTTTTCACAAGAAGTTTTGTGCAAATACTTGATATTTCTTGAGAACAAAGTGAATATTTATTGAGAAAAAAATGGATTATCAATATGCAACTAGGAGAGGAATTTTTATTACAAAGAATAAGAGAATATGATAAAGCTATTGAGTTTTTATATATCAAGGAAGAAAGAAATATAACAGTAGATCCTATTATTACTAAGTTTCAAGGGTTTGTCTCTTGGATTCACTTATGCTTATTTTTCAACTTGGTTGTTGGATGTGAGGCACTAATGAGGTTCCAATTGTGTAACTCATGAGGAAAAGGTGAATATGTTTAAAACTAAGCATGAGAGGAGAAGCATTTTCTAGAAATGTTTAGTTTTTTGTGTACAATGGATTGTTTAATCTTGAGGTAACAAAAGAACTAGAAGTAATTTTTTCGCTACCATTATCAATGTATGATAAGATAAATTTTCTTTTTGTGATTCATATTTTTTGAAAAGTACATGTTGGATATCAATAATTAGTATATGCATACATAATGGAAAGCAAAAATAGTTTCAATATCAAAATTTTATATATTCTGAGCATTTAACTAGAGGTTGGAGGTAATGGAGATATGATTTGTTTCTCATCCTATGCTAGTTTCTCTCTTTGGGATGATTCATCAGAAAGTAAGCACCCTATTTGTGTCCCTGAAGAATAAAGAGGGCTTGGGATCATGTTTATCCATTCAAGGAGCAAGGGGGGCATGATTTCTTGTGGGTACTATTTTTTGTATTCAAAGTGATATATCATGCACTTGAGGAGATATTAGACACACTTAAAGATGTGGACTTTTAGAAGAAAGGTGTTTCATGTGAAAACATGTGGTTTGTGATTTATGTGGTAGACGAGAGATTGTTTCCACAATACTTGATGAGGCATTGAACACTCTCAAAAGAGATGTGGATTTTTGAAAGGAAAGTGTCTCATGTTTTGCACTAGACGAAGCATTAGATACACTCACGAAATGTAGAATTTCAAAGTAAATAGATCTTATTGTGAATGTAGGATGGAAACAGTTCTATTTTCTCTCATTTCTGCAAATGGTTTTAGGTTCTATAGTCAAGACATCTACTAATTTAGTTAGTTTTAGATTCTATAGTCAAGACATACACGTGGAGGAGAATAGAATAATCTAAATATTTGACCACGACGCTGTGAAGAAAGCGAAATGTTCACATTAAGGATTATCGGTGGAATAAATAAAAGCAATGTACACCAAAACCTTGGAAACGACCCCAAAATAGTCCTACCAAGAGCTGTAATCTGCGGATGAGCACTCAGAGCTTCTCTTTCGAAGAAATTCTAGTAATGGGAAGCGCACTTAGTGGGAGATGGAAGCCAGCTAATACTGGGACCAAATATTCCTATTACATTTTTCATCCTTTGCAAAGAAATATATGTTTTAGTCGTCGTCAAAGTCGTCTCTGCTCTGTGCTGATTCACCATTTTTGGCACCACATGAAGACGCGTACGCCAACTTATGTTGACATTTGAAAACCTCACGTGAACACAAAATCACGATGCCACACTATATAATCAGGCAATCATGCTCCCCACCACACACCCAAATCCATCACTAGTCTCATCAGCTAGTCAAGTGCTCATTCGATATTGAAAGCAGCCATGGCATGTTTGAGTTTGACAGCGAAGAAGACTTGGGTATCACTGTCCTTCATAGCCTCGATCTTGTGCTGGAGCTCAGTGTATGCTCAGCTTACTCCAAACTTTTACAACAAGACATGTCCGCAGGCACTGCCTATAGTGAAAGCTGCAATAAAGCAAGCGCTGGCTCAAGAAGCCAGAATGGGTGCTTCTCTTCTCCGCCTTCACTTTCACGACTGTTTTGTTAACGTAATACTTTCTTTCCAACTCTTATTTCCCCCGTTCTTCATACCACTTCTCTTGTACACTTCGCTTATATTAACATGGTGTTCGTTTTGGGTTTTCAGGGATGCGATGGATCTATTCTCTTGGACGACACTGCGAATTTCACAGGAGAGAAGAGCGCTGGAGCGAATGTTAATTCGGCCAGGGGATTCGAGGTCATTGATAATATCAAGACCCAAATTGAGAAGGTTTGCAGTGGAGTTGTATCCTGTGCTGATATTTTGGCTGTAGCCACTCGCGACTCCGTTGTCCAAGTAATTATTCCCCACTTTTTCCTACAAAATGTTCTCTACTTACATGCCTAACTCGTATTGACATTGTTACAAACTTTTGCTCATAATTTATAGTTGGGAGGTCCAACCTGGAATGTAATGCTTGGAAGGCAAGATTCAAGGACCGCCAGTCTAAGTGGTGCAAACAGCAACCTTCCAGGGCCCACTTCGAGCCTTGCTTCTCTCATCTCAGCATTCCGAAACCAAGGACTTTCTGCGAAGGATATGATCGCCCTTTCAGGTAAGCTATTTTAGTAACGTCTATTTTCTTTGAGAATCGAGCTGTAATGATCGGTTAATTAAAGAATCTAATTTTATCTTAATGTATACATGTAGGAGCTCATACCATCGGTCAAGCCAAGTGTCAGTTGTTTAAAGGTCGGATATACAATGAATCAAACATAGACAAGGCATTTGCGGCTTCTTTGCAGAAAAATTGTCCGTTCAACAGCGGTGGTGGTGACATCAACCTCGCACCTCTGGACTCCACGACTGCTAATGGTTTTGACAATAACTATTACAAGAATTTGAGGTCTCAGAAAGGTCTTTTCCACTCCGACCAGGAATTATTCAACGGAGGATCTGCAGATGCTCAGGTGACAACATACAGCACCAATCAGCAAGCCTTTTTCACAGATTTTGCGGCTGCAATGGTGAGGATGGGAAACATCAAGCCTCTTACTGGAACGCAAGGAGAGATTCGAAAGAACTGTAGAAAAAACAATTGATGTTTAACGCTTCTCACGTTATCTGTATTTGTATTGTAGCATTGATTTGAAAAAGACGTTTTATTATGAGAACCTGTCATATTTAGTAAACAGGACGAATTATTCTGCTCCAGGTTGTTTTTTCGAAGAGGAAATATCCGAGCTATTTCACAAGCGTGTTTATTTTAAACTTAAATAAAAGATTTCTCATTTTGTGAGAAAGGCTTTTTTCCCTTCAGCGCATGCGGCGCCATTATTCTTGTCTGGATGAACTTCATCGGTAGTATATATGTATATCTTTTAAATTTCGATTAAAAGTATGAAGAGATATCATCGTTAGGCAATTATTCCGAATTAATTAATTCTAACTCTAATGGGAACCCTAATTATAATAAAATAAATATTGAAATCCCTCATGAAATGACACTAAGAACATTACGCGTGCACAAAAAAGTGAAAAGCCGTGTGCCAAACTCCACTTGTTGGCTGCCCGCATTGAAACCGTCTGGAAATAACGATGCCTTGAATGATCAATCTAATTTTGAGAGCTTGCTACCAATAATTAACTGAAATACTTGTGTCATTTAACACTTCTTCTTTGGTTCGGTGTATTGCATGTTAAAACGCCCATGCCCGATTAGTGTTATTATGCTTAACCAAGATATTACAAACGAAGGAAAAGGAAAACTAATTTTAAAGCTTCGTTCAAAGAGGTTCCGATTATAACGGCTGGGCTTAACCAGCACACTCGAAGCTTTGACCTTGATTTGGTGGCTGGTGTGGGGCCCATTTGATCTGTTCCTTTTCTGAAGGCCTTCACCGTTCTTCTTACGAATTCTATTTACTGCTACAGTCAACAGTTAATCGCAGTTAGAACTCAAATTTGAACTCATTGCTACAACGGCGGAAGATCCGTACGGACGCACATGGTCACCCTTATTATTAATGAGACTGCAACCAGTTTGAATTTTAGATTTGAATTCGCAATGTCCCCCCCAATCCTTTTAAAAGAGAAATAGGAGGTTTTCTTCCATTAGATCGAAATTGCAGCCATAATTGTTGCAGGAGTAAATGGCATCCTCAGATTTGTCGGCGTGGTCACTATGGTATCATGCTCATCCTTGATTTCTCACTTCTTTAATTTATCATTGTAACTTTGCTATGATGTTTATCCTTATTTTCTCACTCTTTAATTTATCGTCATCACAGGCTATGCGAACACTAACAAATAATTTGGCTTTATACAGGCAATTGCATTTGTTTGAAAGTTTCGACGTCCTCTCATAGTTTTACCATATGCAACAAATGGGAGGTTATGATAATGGTGTCATGATATAACATATAACAGAGAGTATAAGCAAGCCGGATTTGTTCACAAACTTTCGTGCAAAAGGTAGGTGTGAAGCCACGCACTGCAACCTTTGCCAACATACTCCCTGCCTATGCCAACATGGAAGGTTTCGATTGACATATGGACATCCATCTAGTTGAATATGATGTGGTATATATGTTTGCAAAATGTAGGAAGGATAGGAAAAGCGCGTGTACTGTTTGACGGAATTCCTTGAAGACATGTCATTTTATGGAACACAATGATTGGCGCAGGATATGGACAAAAATGGATTTCGCAAGGATGCTTTCATTCTTTGATTTGATGAAGTACTTTACAATACAATGATTGCAGTATATGCACTATGGTGAAGCGTAGACAGGGCATGTGAACGGTTTAAAAAATGAATCGACGAAATATTTTCTCATGGTTTTTTCAAAAAAATTCTTCCCCTCGGAGACTTTTTAAATGCATTTATAAAACTTCTACACCGTTGAATTTCAGAAAATTAAGTATTTCAATGATTCTATTATATGTATTTTGATATTAATTGTAATTTAAACAGGTTAGAAAATGTTGAATTTGATCAAATGTTGAAAATGGTCAAATTATAGATTTGATATTTCCATTTTTCATTTTCGAAATATAGTTTGAATCATTTGATTGACCCAAAATAGGAGCGAGAAGATCCATTTCCTATTTTTATTTCCACATTTTAAAACTAGAATTGGAATTTGAAACCATAGCACTCTCCTACCGTGTAAATATAGAATTAGTAAAAAATCTCCTTTTGGTATTGTTTTACGCTCAAGACATGAAGTTGCTCATCAACAATAATTTCTACTGTGTCAGAAGAGTGCCCAAAACTCTGAGTAATCTATCACCAATGCTTCCTATATACCCATGAGCGATGATCTCTCAAAGCCAAGAATGTGTGTGGAGATCCTCCATCACTTGAAACGCACAGTCACAAATGGAGGTCGCAGAGTACAAGATGTCGTTCTTGGCATGTTTTATCAAACTAATCTTACAGACTCGTGAAATCGCGCTCACTAAAATGAGTCCACGAAAGAGCTCCAAAAGCGCCCAAGGCGCGGTTTTCATAAAGTCCTGGAAACTTTTTAAGAGAAATATTGGGAGGCTTGGACAGATATTTAACGGGAACAGGGGATTTTCCCGTTCAACCCCACGGACAATATGTAGCCTTGAATTTCCAAAGAAAATAAATCTCAACACTTGACAGGAAGCCCATGAATTCTGTCAGTGATCAGGCTCGGATCAGTGACTCACTCTGCGTACTTTCCTGCCTTGAGAAATCGGGCGCTTTACTTCAGCCCTTGTTGGTGCTGTAGAAGGGCAATTAACTCATGAGAAGCACAGATAGGATAATACAAATCCATGACATCCAATGCGGATTTCACTCACATAGCATGATGTGCATCTCCATAGATTACAGGCTCACTCAACATGCAGATTTCAAGCAATTTGAGAGGCAGCCTGATCTAGTCAAACAATCATGCAAACCAGGAAAAAAAACTCCATCGAGACCATTTCTCACACGACCGACGGGAAAATTGCAGGCTGGTGAACTGGCCTTCATTGACCCGCCTATGCCGCCCACCTTTGTCACTTGCACAAATGTCAGACGCCAAATATTAATTTTGTTTGCATCTGGGATGGTTTCAAAATGGGGATTGAAAAAATGGGAATTTGGTCTGCAAATTCCAATTCCACCTTTTCAAGTGGAAGATGCATATGCTGATTTTGGGTCAAAATGAGCATGTACATCTCCCTCTTCCAATATTTTTTTGCACTGCCAAACTGAGGTTGTGATAAATTTAGAATTAGTTTATTCCAATTTCAGGTCAATTCCCACAACCAAATAGGGCCTAAGTTTATAGAAATTCTACCTTCATAAATAATACTAATTTTAAAGTCTTAATTGTATTCTTGTTTCAAGTTTTACACAATTTTAAGAAAGATCTCAATTCTCCACAATCTTATAAAAGATTTCAACTCTTCATAGCAAAAGGTTAGTGGGTAACTTTGAAAACCATTCCATAGCTTAACCACCTAAACTTCGGGGAAAAAGATGCATGAGATACATCTTCTTGTGCATAGACTTTGTACATAGGGCACAAAATTCCCAAACGTGATCATGTAGATCGGAATGTCCGCTATACTTGTCAAATTTGGGGATTTCTACTCCACGTCGAAAAGGAGGTAAGTGCAAGTCTTTGTCGAAAGGAAATGGACAAATGGTGTCCATAGAGAATTTTTTCGTTGGTTTCTCCTTTTCCTGTTTCATTGCTTGCATCTCTATTTGTAGAGCTTGGATCTATTTGGTCAACAGTGTCATAGGAGTTTCCTCTTATCTGGCAATGATATCTTCCACTCTATAATGATAGGGAAATTGGGCTCCTTGTTGAGCTAGTTCTAAAAAGTATTGTTGATTATCTCTTTTCATGATAACCTTCATTACCTTGAGGAATGTTTGGTCTTGTAGACATTTGTTAACTTCTTCCTCAAAATCTTCAGGATCATTAAAATCCAGTGGAGTTTTAGTGTCATGATTATTTTCCACAGCCTTTGTTGGTTCCGGTAGTTTGTCGCCAGGAAAGACTGACTTGTGTGCAGTGTGTAGTTGTTTTTCAAACAGAGGGTTTCCGTAAGCAGGGCACACTGTCCTTCTATGTAGAGTGCTCTAAAAGAACTCTTAGTCCATTCCGACATTAACTAGGTGATTCATCTAACTAGTGCTAAGGGGGTATCTAAAGTGCTAACTAAGTCCAAGACCTAAAAAGACAAAGAGATAATGTCCAACTGAGAGGGAGAAGCAAAGACTTTGATCTTGAGTCAAGGCTAACGAACCTGCTCTCGCAAATCAGGATAAAGATAGCACAAACAAAGATGATTAAATAATGGGTCACTTGAACTAGTACAACAAAACAAGACCTCGAGACAACAAATGGATGAGACTGTCAATAGATTGCAGTCAAAGAAAAAATAGTAGTAATATTGCGAAAGCACAGATCTGAGAAAATCCAGACAAAACCAACGTAGCGAGCGAAAAATAGAACCACATGACAAAATTGAAAAAATTTCCAAGATTTTGACACGTGACATAAAGTTCCTATACGAGTATGTACTGTGTTCAATACGAATAACATAGTGATCTCATAGGAGAGTCAGTGTTACTCAACAAAATGACCCAGTCTCATATGAGCACTGGGTCAAGGAGATATGAGTAATGGGTCTCTGTGATACGAGAAACTAGTAGAATGATACTGCCTCATATGGGGCAAGATAGAAACTCGTATGAGAATGTATAGTTTAACACCTAAAAAGTGCATTTTTTGAATCGTTGATCATTTTGTTGTTTTTTTTTGTGTTTTCACTCATGCCAGACACATCATGAAGAGGATTTTTTGAATCGTTGATCATTTTGTTATTTGTTTTGGTATTTTCACTCATGCCAGACACCTCATGAAGAGCTTATAGAATCAAGCATAGCAATCAAACCCTATGCCTAGGTGGCTAGAAATGGACAATACCATTTTGAATCCTCTTATAATATTATCACATTCAAGTCGGTTAGTTAGAAGCTTGGCAGCACTGGCTCCCCTCCATCGCACACACTTCTCGGGCCTACTAAGCTTCAAATTTCTCAAGATCCATAGATCTTGATAAATTTACTATCTCAATAAGAGGGGTACATGAGAGGTTTCTTAGGCATGCGCATCTCATAATGCCCGTATCAACAAGCAGAAAGGATTTTGGCCACTATTTTGAAAAGGGTTTTAGTAAGGGTCTTCGTTTAAGTGTATTATTCATATCTCGGCAAGTGTGATTGAGGCTGCTAACCCCACGGAGCACCTTAGCACAAGCAGTCATGATAAGTGATTGAGACCTAGAGGCCCTACTTTGTGTTAGGTGAGAGCCAAGTATAAGCTCAAATAATAGTTATCTTTCGAGGCTTTAGTCTCGAGGAAGCATTTGATTACAGTGAGTTGATGAAGCTTTGCGTTAGCTCGTTATCACTTGGGTTGTTCTCCAAGGGTGAGTACTTTTTCCCACTTGGACAGGCCCTCTAAAGTTGTAGATCTCAAACAGAAAATGACAACAATGTTTCTAAATTTCTGTTCATCCCTAAAAGGGCGAGAGAATAACCTCCTGACACTATTTCCATTGCTAAAACTCCAAGCAAAAGTTCATTATAAAATGTCTTGCCTGCGGGCTCCTAGTTAATAAAAATGAGAAAGCAGACACACAAAAACATGTTTGGTTGGCTATTGATCATGCCAACCTACAAGATGATTGGTTAGTTTTTTATGTTTTCATCTTCTTTTCAATCATCCTGCAAACCATATTAAGCTATACATAAAGAAAAAAAGCCACAAAAATAGCAACCAAGAAACCTGTTAACTTTAGAAAATCAAGAAAATATGTTGTTTCTAAAGCCAAAATATAGTAACTCATACGAGTTACATAGCAGAACCATACAAGTACCAGTAAGCTCCCATACGAGTTTCTAGTGAAAGTCAAGGAAACTTGTCTGACTCTATACCAATACTCGTTTGAGTTTTTGAGAACTCGTACAAGAGGGAATGTCCAAATTCCAAAAATGATGGAAAAGAAAGAAGAAAAGAGACAAAATAGAAGTTTTTTGCCCCACGATGGGTGCTAGAAATGTGAGAGTGAAATGTGGTTGATACCTGTAAGCTGCAAACACACACTTTAATGAATCATTACATGGTTAGCTTATCAAAATATAAAATCAAAACACAACATCAAATAACTAACCAAAACTTACCAATTGCCTTCTAGTACGCAGGAGTATGAGTTTTCTCTCACGTCATCACAAAACTCAGTGACTACAACTGTTCTACACGAAGGAGTTAAAGAGATATATGCTTGATTTAAATGATATGCAAGTTGTTGTAAATCCAATTCTAATTACAGATGTATTTAAAGGCAGAAAATTGAAGTGCGATGATTCTTTTTAAAACCCAAAATCAAAATGTACTCTAAGTTATGAAGTTTACATGCTTTGAAAGTAAACTAAAACATTTAACAAACTAGACAATTGAAAGCTAAGAATGCAATAATGCTTGAATGCCAAAAATTGTATAATAACGATAATAAAAATTCTAGGTCCTTTGTGAAGGAAAAGAGGTTCTCTTTTATATAAACTCACTCGAATTGACGGTCAAAATTGAAAGCCAAAGAGTGGACAAGATTTGATTTGAAGAAGCACAATCCATGTACAAAGAAGATTATTGGTTGAGAGAGTCAGTCGACTGAACTGACTGATCGGTTATTTTGGAAACTCCCAAAATTACTTCTCAGTTAACTAAAATATTTCTAAAATTAGAAATAGATCAAAATGAGTTAACTGAATAAAACAAATTTGTTTCTAATTTGAGAATCATTTAACTGAAATTGATGACATAATATGCATTTTTGATAATTTAAAAGATTCTAAATGAACATTTTGATTTCATTTAAATAATTTAATTCATTTTTGGATTTAATTGACAACTTAGCAATTTTTTTAATCAATATATTAGAATATCAATTAAATAATTAACTTAAGGTTTATTTGCCAATGTAATTTATTTTTAGGAATTAATTAATTAATCAAGTACAATGATTAATTAGGACGTATGGTTCATGTCAAATCATCTTGAAATTGATGAATTGCCTATTTGGTTTAGGACTTAGAATAATCAAGATTAGGGTTTCTTGATAAGCGATTGAGATTAGGGGTGTAAGGTTTAGATGACCATTTTTAGGTCATTACACCACCATGTTGCATGTGTCCAAGCACATGCATAATTTTAGGACTATTATTTTGCGTGAACTATTATATTTGTTTCAATCTTGCATGCTAAATGCATGAAGGGGAAAGAGTCTAGGCTAGTCAATATTTATTCTTAAGGGTTAAAAGATCTATAAAAATAACCTTCTTGGTGTTTGAAAGGCAGTTTAAATGAGTGTGTCGGGTCTTATTTATGTTTTCTAGAGGAAAAAATTCTTCATTGATGCATGTGTAATTCATTAAACTAAATAGAAGTATTTGTTTGCATTAAATATTTCTATGTGCTTGGTATTTAATTTTCATTCTACATTTTTTTTCATTATTTATGATTTTAAATTTATAGGAAAGAGAAAGAAGGGGTAAACAAAAATCATAAAAGAAGTTAGGAGTTAGCAAAGGTCTTTGACTTTTGTAAGAGTATTAAGAGTATTTGAAGGGCATAGTTTCATATAACCATATATATAACAATACATCTTCCCTATGTATTAATATTTACATTGCACATGTCTAGATTCCTCTACCGTATTTCTCAATAGGCAACACAATATATAGATGCCTTTTTGTAGTGTCTTCAAGGGGTATTGTGAACATCCTACTTTGCTTTCAAAAATATAATTGTCATTTGAATTGAAACTGCGAACAATATTATACAAATTTAACTACATGATCATGTTAACTCAGATCCAATTTCAATGTATGTACTATTTTGTAGACCACATTGTTGTCCTTAAAAGAGACCATCCTTTTTAATATGTTAAGTAGAAAATCCTATTTTAAAATGAATTGAACTTTGTTAGCATGAATAATTAATAAAATACCATACTTCAAAAATGTTTTACCTAAGTATTACTTATGTGTTGATGTATATTACCTTCATAACTATGGGTACTTATTCTCAATGGAGACAACACTTACCCTGTTAGATGCTTGTGTCAGTATGTTTAACATGTCATAGATGTAACACATTCAATCAATTATTCAATAAAGTCTAGAAAACCAAATTAAATCAATACTTTATCTTTGAGGTTGATTGCAGATGGATTGTAGCTACATTCAAGTTATTTACTTTAAGTTCTTTACTAGCCTCCATGTAAAAAAACAAATTGTTTCTTATACTAGTAATTAGAATATGAGTTCACATGGATCAAAATGAGTTGAAACTAAAAAATAATAGGTACAAGGAACAAAATGTTCATTAATAAAAATGGAATCTATCTACGACTAGTTCAATCCAATGTGCTTTTGTACAAGAGACTCATTTACTACAATATAAATCAATTTGAACTTAATATTCTTACGAAGTTGTTTATTTATGGGCTTGACATGTTATTAGTTATTAAAAAAAAGAACCTAAATAAATTTATAAATACGGCATTTGCCTTCTATAATAAAAGTCAACATGCTTCATAAGTTATAATTATATTAGGAGGCTTTCAACCACTTAAGTTGGGAAGGATGAAGGTTGTAATTACGTATTTTTGTGAGACAATAGGTAGTTGTCATAAAATTGAAAGGAATTAATATTTTTCTAGAATAAAAAATTATTAAAACACATTTCCATATCATTGAAAGTGCCATTTTTTCTTTATGGTAAGTTCAACAAAATAAATTAATTTCAAATAACATTTTCGCATAGCAAAAACACATTAACATGAACTCACACACAACAAAGAAAATGATATAAACTAATATTTTCAATCAATTATTAGTAACAATTATCAAACATATCTTTATTATTTATGTTTTTCTAAATATTTAATAGGAAACTGTACATTTAATAAAAAATAATATATTAAATACATTTTAATCTGTTACAATAAAATATCATTTCCTCCGCTTATTTAAATTTGACGGTTAAATGATATTTATTTTGGAAGCCAACAACCATGTGTGCCGAATGGTAGTCCACAAGGAAACTCTGCACGAGCAATTTCCGTAAAACTAGATCCATCCAAAATTACAGCGAAGCTCCCACCATGCTTATCACTCACTAATGAAATCACCACTCCTAAAACGCAACATAAGGTAAAAGAACATCAATTGTAATTCATACTAATTGACAAAACAATTATTTACAATTTTTAGGTTTTTAAATTTCATTTAATTTTCTCACCATCGTCCTCTGTCTTAGCTCCAGGTCGAGGTACAAATAAGGGTTCAGAAGGAATGACCCCGTCAACGTACCAACTTTTTGCTAATTTCCTTTTCAAATCAATCTAAACAATTGATGAACAAAATATCAAATTATAAAAGTGTTTGCATTAGTTAATAAATAAATGAAAATATATAGCTAAACAAATGTGTCGAACAAATTAGGGAGAAAGTCAGTAATGTTAAAACAAAATAGTATATAATATAAGAATATAAGATGACCTTTGTAAGAGTATTTAGAGAATTGCAAGGGCGTTGTGTTGTACAGCCATATATATAACGATACATCTTCCCTATGTAATTTGGATTTATGCTGCACATGTCTATTCCTCTACCGTGTTTCTCAGGTGACAGCGCAACATCTAGCTGTCCTGTTGCACTGCCATCCAGAGGTATCGTAAAGCGTCCTATTCTGCTAAAAAAAAACAATACGTCACTTAATCGAAACTATTAATCCTGTTTTTAAATGAATTGAGTTTTGTTGACAATAATTATATAGTTAAAAACCATACTGGCAAAATCATTTACCTTGAGTTTGGAAGAACGTCTTCGCCAGAGAAGGATCTTAAAGCTTCTAGTTCCAGTTTATCTATGATTGAAGGATTGGCGTAATATTCACAACAATCAACTACTATTGACGACTTCTTACTAACCTCTTGTCTTTCCTCATAAGCATTGATGATATGTAATGTCATAAATAATGGCATTTCAACGGAAGTAACCTGTCATTATCATTCGGTTACTTTAGCACATGAATACATTTTAAGCCATAATTGAAGCAAGAATGTAGGGCTACATACCATCTCTCCAGTGATTCTAGAAAGTACATGCATGAATGCCTTGGACTCCGGCTGCCACTTGAAAAGTTTCCCTCCTAATATACTATCTAATGAATATCTCAAAGGCATTTCAGGAATGATGATGTACTTCTCTGTCACTGCAAAAGAATGCACCCACCCTGGAGCACGACCTCCGGTACAGTTTACCTGATTTATTTTCCAAAAAGAAAAATTATATATTCTTTTTCTTCTTTATCTGCTTGGCTTAAAATATCCTATCTCAAGCAATCTGACCAAACCCAACAAACACATTTCTTGCTCAATCATATTACAGATGGTTAGCATGCCATACCCATACACGCTGCGTGTGGAAATGACTGACAGCTAATTTGCAAAATATTTAGCCCAATTACTATATTTGTTTGGCAGGATAACAATAATATGATTCATTTAGATGTTGTTGTTTAATATTATTGAATTTGATTGTGTAAAGATTTTTATTATTCATTCTGATAATACTATCCAAAACATTGATGATAAAAAATTTCTACACAATTAAATCCAGAAATATCTGAAAACACACTAATAGAATGAATAATTTCTTATTATTAATAGAATAAATTATAAAACAAACAATTTGCTAAATTTGATCTTTACCTTTCCAATTAAAGTTCTTTCATTAGTTCCAGAAAGCATGCGAACAACATTGTAGCCGGGGTTTATGAGATCTGGAAGCACTGTGATGAGTTCGCCCTCAAATATCATAGGGTGTCCAGATTGGTTTGTATTCATCCCCTGTCAAGCATATGATAAGTTGATGTCTTTGAAACACAAATAAATTGTTCTATTCATTCATCAAATTACAAGAACTTTTTGATAATGATGAAGAAACAGATTAACTAGTAATAAATGAATTACAATTACTATCTTAAATAAATTCAATGACTGTTAGAAACTTACGATACGAATTTTGCATTATTAGTAGCAAAGAAAAAAATATATAACAAATCTACAAACATAATATTACTAAATAGTCCAACAGTATTAGGAACATTAACTTTTTCCTACAAGTTTTATGGCAAGTGTATTGTATACCACAATTTTTCTACGAAATTACATACTCCCAGATTGTCGGTGTAGTTGAATCTACCGATGGTTTCAAGTGTGTTGGGGTCGATTTGGATAGATCCCTTCGCAGTTTCTGTCAGGCAGATAACTCGTCCGTCACCTAGCCTATCAAAGCGACATGATATTTAATTAAACACTAAAAATAAAATGATTAATGTTCGAGAGATTTGAATAGTAAACAACCTTACAACAGCTACATTAGCATTGTCGGTGACTGAGGCACCAGAGAGCATGCCCACCAAATACCCAATGTAAGATAAAATATTTGAAGGCTTTGGAGACTCTGAAAATTCACGATGACATATTCTGTTGGTTCTCTTGGCCATCTTGTAAGCCTCGGATTGTAACTGTGCATGCCCACCATTCACTTTTCCATTATCAAACTCAACACGCACCAAGGTTGCGTATCTGTGAGGTAATACACCATTAGAGGCCTAATACAAAGCAATCATTCAGCTACTTAGATTTCTAACTTCTATGAAATGGAGTTCATTTCAAGTACACTAATGATAAATTAACACACAAGCCTGTAAAATATCATCTAGAATGAAATTGGCGAATGGAATAGTTGTAAAATAAGAAACGTACCCATCGAAAAGGTGGTTTACATTGTAACCGCCTATATCAAATACTCCCGGTCCGTTTCGCAGGTAGGTGCCTTTCTGCATACAAAATCCAAGCACAGGTAATTCAGGCAGCTATATTTGAACAAACTAGCTTTCATTGACACAAACATATTAAACCAGATTTTATTGAACAGATCAGACAAAACTTAGAATAAGTTAGAATGTGCTATTTTAAGCCCGCCCGGCCTTGTATTTGTTTGTACACGAGTAAAAGACCTGGGCTCTTAATGACAAATAATCTGTTAACAATGTTAGACCTTATCAGAATAAAGCTTGTCGCTTGTCTCTTCTCTGGCTATTTTTTGAGCCAAGAAAAAAATTAAGAAATGGAGATAGCTTTAAGATGATGAAATTATTCAAAACCTTTTTGTTTGCTTTCAATCGACCAATACAACAGCAACAGCTCTACGATACTAAAAAATGAAAGAGGCATTACTCTCTTGTTGTGTTGTTATGGATGACCTAGCGAGGTCTGTTCTGGAGAACTATTCGATAAAAGGATCTGTCATGAAATTGACAATAATTATATACAAACTTTCAAACATACAAAGCAAACAACAGAAATTCGGTTGAAGAATTCGAATTTCGTGAGACGGCAACATTTAAATGAGGAATATCAAAAGCCGTTTTACATTTACGATTTTTCAGAGAGTTCCAAAGACATGCCAACATTGCAAGATTCATGTGAAATCATACAAATCATATATACAAGATTCTAAACTTGCTTTAAAACATACACAAGAAACAACAGAAATTCGGTTGCAGAATTTTGTGAGACGGCAACATTAAAATGACGGGTATTCCAAACTGTCTTGCATTTATGATTTTCCAGAGCGTTCCGAAGAGATGGCAATATTTCAAGAGTTCATGAAAAAGCATGCAAATCTTAGTTAAAATAGATTGATATTGCATGAAGAAATCAATCATTCATAAATCATAAAATACTGACCAACCAGTTTGGAATGTTGCCATGAACTTGGAGTTCACCTTCCCAACGCTCCTCTTTCACACTTTGCCACGCAACATGATCATGATATTTGCATGGCTTTTCACTGTGTATCGCCTTCTGTTCGGCAAAAGAAAGCATACTGGCTGTTACTTTTAGGCAAGGAATTCCAGGTTTGACACAGAACTTCGTCTGTAAACATTGGCTTCTGAACTTACTAATGTAGCCAACGCCATTTATTCCACACCCTGACAAATATTTTGGGCTTTGGATTCTCAAGACTTGAGAATCCAACAAAGCCATTAGAGCACATATGTAGCCCCCTAAAGGAATCTGCAGGTTATATGTGATACATTTTTCATGAAAGTCATATACAATATATATAATAGATCAAAGAAAGTAAAAACAAACGAATAAGGATATTGAGGTTGATTTTTCAACGGCCTCGAATATAAGTCGGGGAGATTCTTTCAAAGTATCTTTGTCCTTTATCAGAGTGGAATTGAATTCAGAATTGGTTTTAACTAAGAACGGTCTATGCTAAATTTATTAATCATGATGAGCTGGAGGCCATTATTTTAAAGCGATTGCCGGCCCAACAGCTACAGGTCCCATAAGAATACGTTGCATTTTATGGGTCCTAGAGATTATCTATGAAATTAGCGTGCGAATATTTCATTTCTCGATTCTGACGATGTAAGATATTTTTCCTCGAATATGCCATGTTCTGAAAGACACTGTCCTGTAATGTTTCTATTGAACAATGCAGATTGCAACAGATGTGGAAGCCTTAAAATTATAGAGGTTTGTAGACGGACAAATATTAAAAATTAACCCATCAGCTACATCCAATTAAGAGCATGACAAGGACAACGAAACAAAAGATAATTTTTAATATATTTTCTTTGAAGTTCTATTTATTTAGGGATTATTTTAAACTAGATATCTTGTGATATATTTCAAATTTTATGTTAAATTTATTTAATCTTTATTTAAACTTGATTATCCTTGTTTTCACACATTTCTAAAGATTTTACCTTCTCATTACATTATTTACACATATTATCACATATTTATTTTGTTATTAATTTTGATTTTTAGAGATACATTTCATGCATTAAAATCTACTTTCTTATAGTTCATGTCAATCTCATGGTGCATGTTCACACATATACCTTATGGATTTGACTCAAAAAAAAGGTTCATTAAATTTGAAATGTTTTTGTTAATATATGTGGGGAGGGGGCCCCAACCTATTATAGCTCTATAACAAACCATCAAAAACCAAAAGTAGAACAAAACCAGTGACAACAAAAGAGAGAAACCAACCAAATAGATTACATCTGATTTTGAATCTGAACTTTGAGACTACTTATTAAACATCCTATTGTAAGAAGACTTGTGAGTAGGATACTTCTTCTTACACTGAACAACTATCCAAGTAGATTCAATATTGCAATATTAACAACACTAACTTTGCAGGAAAAAATAGGTCAATTGCATTACCAAAAAAAGTAACATTATTAGGGACAACAACATAACTAGCATAAGCAGTGGAGGAATCCTTGAAATTATTATCTAGAAAGATAGTAGACCCAACACCACCCATTTTATAAACAAAAGATTATTTGACTGGTAAATAACACCTATAAGTAAAGGAGTAGAAGAATGGATAGGAGTAGAAGAAATCAAAGCAAGAGACAGCTCCATAATCAAAGTCAAGTCTGTAGAATGTCGAGAAGTAGAAACATGATTCTGAATAGTTTTGAATCCTCTAAAACAACATCATCCTTAGAAGTAGATTCATTAAAAATAGTAAGATGGTCATGAATACCATTCCCCCACCAAGTTGAGGAAGACTGCCTGCCTGAAATCACTATGGGAATATTTCGATCAAGAATTCCCTATACACATTTGTACTACTTAATTAGAGTTGTGTGATTATGTCTATTTATATAGATATAGATATAGATGTGTGTGTGTGTGTGTGTGTGTGTGTGT
>MU225669.1:2278412-2299242 GCA_018584345.1 Thuja plicata
AGCTGCTTATGGATTAGCCCTGCGTGGCTCTGGAACATTATTTTGGTGGTTGTTATTGTTCTTAGATACTTTAGTATTTTCCTTTTAAGCAGACCTGCTACCTTTGTTTTTGATAGAGGTAAAAGTTCAAGTTCTGGTGCTAACAGTAAATCATGCTACATACTTTGACTGTGCCATTAACCTGCTGTTAATGTGCCTCCAGTCCCCTGTTCTATGGGCCAACACCCTCTTGCTGCTTTTATCTATCAAAAACAATTCTAATAAATGATATTTTAGGTTTCCTTTGGTTCTGAGAATTAAAAAAATTACTTCAGACACAAGTGTGCATAGACAATAGACTTGTCAATGTGGGTGTTCAATGTGTACCTCACTTAACTCACCTATATTATCTTTCATAGTTATCAATGATTTTTGTTAATTTTTTCGTATAGTTTTACCATGCATGGAACCCTTGTTGGCTAGTTGTATATATTGTTTTATAACAATGGTCTCACCCAATCTATAATATATTTAAATTAATACTTTAATTATTATATAAATAAATTTTAAAATAAATTATACATAATGTATAGAGAAACTAAAAGGTACCCATTCTATAAAGGAGAAATTAGATTTTATTTATTTTTAATTATGTTAATAATGATATCTAAGAGCATCTATATGCATAAAATCTCCCAACTTAGCTCTCATACATAATATGCCATACCAAGTAGCTAAAATGACATTTTAAATAGAATATCCTCCATAGAAGAAAATAAAAAATATAATTTATAAAATGATATATTATTTGAATAAAATTAAATAATTATTATAAAGTATTAAATAAAATAACTTCTAAATTAAAATACTAAATTTTATTTTGATGGTTGATCATGGATCGTAATGACGATGACATGTGGGAGAACTTAACTTGTATCTTTGTTAACAAATACCCATTTAATGATCACTATTTGTAACACATGTTAGACAACTTAACTTGTTTATTTTCCTAATCGTTCCCCTTAAATAGTCACTATTGGTGACACATGTGAGATAACTTAACTTGTTTATTTTTAAAACCAATTTTGTTAAATAGTCATTTGATTATTATTCGTTTAAGTAATCAGTAGTTTAAATAATATTTAATAATTTCATTACATAAAATGTTTTAATATATATTAATATCAATTAATATGATCTAATAATTATCACATTTAAATTATAAGGTGTGCATTAACAATATTTACTAAACACAAACAATATAATTGTATAATTTATTGAATATCATAAAATAAATGTATTAATTACTAATTGTTCATTATTATTAATGTTCTAATTTTGTAATTTCAAGAAGGGCCTGAACCCAAACTATCAAGCCTAAAGGCAGTTCCAAAGGAATTTGCAAGGAGTGAATTCAACCAAAAACCAAAAAGATAAAACACTTTAAAATGAACCAACAACAAAAAATGACAAAAATAAGAACCAACAAACACAAGAAACTAGATGGACAAGAGATTAACCTCCTTCCATTCATGATTAAAATCTTTAAGGGTATCCAAGAAAGATATTTTCATGGGAGAGCATAGAACCAAGGCCGAAGTAGAAGGGCCCTATTTCACTTTCTAAGAAGTGACCTACAAATTCTTCTCTCTTTTCCTTCTTTTTGATTTCTGCTATTCCAATTCTTCCTCAAGGTTGTTGAAGGACGTAGCTATCTTATCCATCATCTGTTTTTTGAGGGTGATGAGATCCACAAGCTTTTTTTTCACCTAATTTTTGTTAGATTTGACATTGGCTAGAGCCAATAGCATATCTTGTTTCTCCTCTTCAGAAGAAATTAAGGCCTTCAATTCACATACTATTTTTTCAATAATATCCCAATTATCTAATTTCTTGGAAAGCTCATCAGGAGTTTCCCAAACCCTTGATCATTTGTAATGGTCTGAGACCAATCCCCAGCTTTAGGCTCTGCTTCCACAATAGCTTCCAACTTGATACTTTTTTCTTCTTCACATGATGCTAAACAATAACCCATTTGATGATAACATTTTGAAGTTATAGAGGATGCACATTTTATCCACTTTATCCATAATACAAGGGTAATTAGGAAGCTCATCTTTAGGGGTGGTTTTGTAGGAATAAGGAGGAGAAATATTTAGTGGCACCACAAGATAAACTTTAGGGTAAAGAGGGATTGAAAAAGGGGAAGAGGGCTTTTGAGATTGAGTAGTATTTTTTAGAGGGGTTTCTCTAGGTTCCAGTCTGATTCAGTTGACCAAGTAGAGGAAGAATCCTGAGAGACAATGATAGTTTCTTCAATATTCTTCTCTTTTCCTAAAGTTTCCATCTAGGCATTCCTTTGAGGGTTAACCCTAGTATAGATAGCAAGATGAGTAACTATAATATTTGGGGAACACCTTTCTCTCTCCTATTGGTTGCTAGGTTCAACAAATAAAGGTGGATTTTTAGGGCGTATCTCTGGGGTCAAGTAAAATTGAAAGTTATACATGCAAAGGATGAGGCCTTGGTTTAAATGTGGGCCCCTATGAGCTTTATATTTTATAATAGATTGAGACCACAAAGATAAAATCTAAAAAGGTAAATTGAGTTTGATACCATGCCAAAAATGATTGAGAATAGAAAAGAGGTAGGAATGGAAGTGTTAAACCTACCTTCAAGGGTGATAAATTTAATTAGCACTAGAGCAATGTCCTTCCATTCAGCCAGGGGCTCTTCACAATTGAAACTGTTCTGAAGGTGAGGGATTTTTGCTTGAAGGCTAACTAATTTCTTGATGTCTTGTTTTTAATGGGCATTGAAGTTTCTAGGATGGGAAATCCCTTCTACGAACAACCCATAATAGTCATAATTGACTCAATCGAGGCCTCAAAATATATGTAACCAAATTTCACTTGTCCTTGGTCCCAATACTTAGTGAAATTTTTTGATAAAAACAAATCATAACCCTTCATTCCCTCTATATAATAGTCCCTATAGCTCACTTACAGAAAAGCGCAAAAACTGGTATTTTTCTTGAACTCTTCACAATTATAAAGCTCCATCTATGTAAGGTCTCCCCCTATGGCTTACGTACAAGAATTCACATTGCGAAAAAAATAAGCAAAGAAAAAGAAATTTTGTCAAAAAATAAAAGTGAGAAAAACTAGAGAGAAGATCTCAATTAAATGCCTTACCACCAGGTAATAATTACCTCTTAACCCTTAAGAAGTCATGATAAATGTGTAGTGGGGATTGGGTGTCCTTTTCCATGTGTGGAAATATCTTTATTAATGGCCTCACGAGCATCATGAGACAGTTCTTGAACTTCAAACCAAGTTTGGGATGAGTCAGTGAAATGACCCATTTCCACCAACCTATCAATAGATCTATTCCCCTCATAAAATTTGTGTTGTAATCTGACATTGTCCAACATGGTTGTTGTACCTTTTCTTTTGAGGATTAAATTTTATTTCTCCCAACTATGCTTAGCTACTCCAATCAACATCATGATGACATTGAGGGAATCCCCCTCAATGATGAGCTTTTTATAACCATAGTGTGCAACCAACTCAATACCATGATGAGCACCAAAAAATTCTTCCATGTGGATAGTTTTGGAGCCCAAAATAATCACTTAAGCCATTAGTATTTTTCATTTCTATCTTTGATTAGACCATTCAGACGCACCCGACCTAGGTTTCCAATAGAAGAGCCATCAAAATTGAGTTTAATCCATCCTGGGTCGGGGGACCATTTAATACTACTTTTGAATCCTAGAGGAGGGGAGTTGTAGCCCTAAAGGCAACAGGAATGACCCCCAGTTTGTAGCTTTATCCCAATCCAAATAGGAAGGGGGGACTTGTGTCTAGTTTGAATTTTCTTCTTCATACTTTCCTTGATATTGTTAATAGTAGCAAAGCAAATTGACACATAGTTAGAATTATCATCTCTACAAATATGATTATTGTGTTATTTCAATAAGAAACAATTTTCATGAAGAAGTGAATGCCAACACAACTCACAAGTGAAAGGATGAGAGGTAGGAGAGACCAACTAGAAGAGCTCATTTGATGGTCAAGAGACCAAACCCACTATCTAGAGAAAAGATACATAATTTTTTTTCCATATATTGCAAGATAACTAACATGAGAACATGAGGTGAGAAACAAGTTCCAATTTCTTTTCACATAATTCACATATGTTGACCAACTCAATTCCTCTTATCTAAATACTATCAAAATTTAGGATTTTCCTATGACAAACTATCCACTAGAAGAATATAATTTTTGGTATAACTTTAGAATTCTACACATTTTTCCAATTGAATTCTTGGGGCCATCAAGGTGAGAGCAGATTACATCCAGATTTAACATAGTAAACTCCATCAATAGAGTGACTCCAAATAAGTTTGTAATGGAGGTCTAACTTGTAAAATCTCAAGGACTTAAGAAGATGAAGAAGTTGAACCGCCACTAGCTTGAGTGGACCAACAAACCATATAGGGTAAATTCTTCAAGTTAGGGGATTAGAGGAGGTATCCCAATAATTACACACCTGAGAATCAAGTCTTAAAGAAACCCCCCTTTCAAGGGAAAATAGGGTTGAATTTCAAAGGAGTGTTGCAAATCCTTAAGTCTTTCGAAAAACTAGCATTCCGTTTATTCTGAATTTTCTAGACACAACCTTGACTAAGAGTAGGAATGGGTTCGAGAAGGTTGTTCCAAATATTAGAACCATAAGGAAAAGGAGTTTCAAGAAAGCTTAATCGCCCCATATTATGAAGATATTTAGAGACCAAGATATTTGACCAATTCACAGATCCATTTATGAGTTTCCAACTAATTTTAGTCAAAAGGGCCAACTTAGAAGACTTGAATTTCTGACATTAAGACCTCCATGTTCTTTAGGAGAGAAAACCTTCTCCCAATCTAGAGGGATGATCTATTTTTAACTTCCATTCCAAACCAAAAGAACCTTCTTTTAGTAACATGAAGTTTTTTAACCCACATTGCTGACATATAAAAGAGAGAAATAATATAATTGAGGTGCTTTGGATGGAAGCCCTAAGCATCTGAAGTTTACCAATGTTGCTTAGAAGAGCACCTTTCCAACTGTCTAATTCATAATAAATATCATTATATAAATATATAAATAATGACTATATAATTATTAATAAATATTTTATAGTTACAATCATTATTCTATACTATAATATTGAATATATAATATAGTTATTTATTATCCTTAATTAGTATTATATTATTAAAATTATATCTCTATTATCCTTATTGCACCGACCGATAATCAATAAATTCTTTGGGGCATCTATTTCATAAGATTATTCCTGTTGCGATTTTAATATTCATTGTGGTGTAGCTTCATACAATGTAACTTCATTATTGGCCAATTAATGGGAAAAATAATAAAAATTTCTTAGAAGATGTGTTGTTTTAAAGAAGAAGCGCGTTAAATATAGCGGCATTTTTGAAAATTATAAGAGAAAACAACCTAAAAATGCGGCGTCTAGAATGTACGCAAAGTTTGGCAAGGGACTGCCAAATTATATTTGGTTATTTATTATGACTTTAGTACAAGTGTCTAATGTGTCCTCATTGTATTTTAAATTGTGGTATTGGCTACTGATGATTTTATGTTTACTCAACAATCAGTAACCTTTTCTTAAATTCTGTCTGGTCGAAAAATAAATATGACTTATGGTTTAAATGAAAAATATATATGCAATATTATGTATTCTAATTATTTTTCAATATATAATGATATATTATCATTATACTTGGGGTTGATGTCTATGGTTAAACATATAAAACAAAAAGTACTTCAAGTTTTACCAATTTTCTAAGAGAAATATTGAAGAGATATGTTTAATGTATTCGGATGATATATAGGTTTGTTCAATTTTTGTCTGGGTTATGAGATTTGTATTTTCAATACATTTTTAAATAGTTTGTAATTATGAAATTTAATTATTAATATAGTATTTTGTTAATAGTTTATTGACATATTTGTGATTCGTTATTGATTTTTTTTTATATCTTTTTATCTTTTTGGATTTTATAAATTTATGACTTTATAATCTAAGGATGACCATAGAGACTTATGTTCAAGGTAACATCAAACATAATATGTTTCAATTATTTTTAGTGAAGCTTGATTATCTTCTTGCTTCATGCATTTTGTTTTCATCATAATTAGACACTCTACATAAATAAATGCATTGATTTATTTTGAAGCTTTCAATTCTCCATCATCATTTGATTGAAAAAACCTACATATTAATTTAATGTACCACACAAATATATAAAATAAATAGACCAAAACTATCCCTCTCTTTGACTTATCCATTGCACACCAAATTCCGATTGGGAATTAAATACACTGGATTCCATTCAATATTTCTATTGCTGCTGTGGCTAAGCGGCCGGCCTGCAACCACTCTAATCAACCAGCTAAATACGATTATTTTAATCTAGTAGATACCGTCCTAAGTCAAAACCCTTTGTCATTCCATTCCGCTTTCTTTTTTCTCTTGTCTCATTTGATACAAAGGACAATAAACTTTGAAAGAATCTTATCCAGTTATATTGGAGGCATATATTAGAATCAATAAACGTATCATTTGTCGTTTCTTTCCTTGACCCATTCTCCATTCATTTTTATTGCATACGTCTTACTTGAAAATGGCACATAACCTGTAGCTTTCTCCATGGTCTCACATATGTGCTCTTATGGTTTTGGCAGATGCTCAAGGGTTGAGAAAACAATGTTCGAAATATTTGTATGGGCGTAGAACAAAGGCATGTGGCTTGGCAAACCACGAAAGAGGAGCGGTGGGAAGGTGAACTCGATGTTGATGGGTACATTCCATACTGGTTGGTCAGTATATTGTGGATAAAATAACTTGTTTAACATATGCTACGTATCCTTTCACTCGAATTCTTGCAATTTTGATCGCTGCACCCATTCCATTCCCTCTCTTCGGAACTCTTGGAAAGCGCACAGAAACTAAACAAAACAGTTCTTAACAGTTTCTTGTCCTTCCATTTTCTGTTTCATTTTTACAATATTAGGAATCACCCGCTCTTGAAATACATCAAGGATGTCCCTAGCAGTCTTCTTCATTCTATTCTAAGACCATTAATTCTTTCTTGTACTACATCACTAAGCATTTGTCCCGAAGAAGATACTCACACGGTATCTATACGATGTGAAAATATAGGTCATGTGTAGGTGTCCATAAGCTCGAGTGTTCTTGAAAGGGGCTAATGCTGTACACTGTTCAAACCTAGGATATTTATAAGATTGTAAGGATTGATTAATCCAATTTACTAAAGTTAGATTACTATATTAAGATCTAAAATTTTTAAAGATCTAAAACCGTTTGTGGTTGATTGAAATTGATTATTTTCAAATATGGAAATGTTCCTATGGATAAGCACCCAAATCTGATTAACAATACTCCGAGTACTCCTTAACTAATATATCAAGATTATCATCCACATTAATTCCTTCAACTTTTCTTGAGGAATTGAATCATTTAACCCGTCAATCACTTAACCAAAGGTTTGTGCTTAGATAATCTACCCAATCCAACATTTTGATCATACAAACCACATTAATCAATGTAATCAAAGGTCTTTAATATCATCCATATAATCACCCCTATAGCAAGTCCTAAGCATCTCTTGGACCATATCATAATCCTAATAAATCTAGCTCACTGAGCTGTATAGGGACCCTAAGTTTACTAAAATGCATTATCACCCTGATCATATTGAATCTATATATTCACATCGTCCAAATCTCCATTAACTAAAATATATTAAAATACATTATCTACTTACCTTACCAAAATCCATCATCTCATCTTATCCAGACCTAATCAAATCCATAAAACAATGTTTAATCTTAACCTTAATTCTAGTTGTCTTGATAATATTTTTTATCAAGTCATAGATAACATAAAATTAAAAAAATTAGCATCTGTCATTTATTGAGACCTCAACCAATTCTTATCAAAAAATCAAAACTTTATTGAAAATATAGCCCATCTCAATTAGTCAATCAAATGACTTTTTATGAGAAAATGACATATTCTAAGTACAATATTTAGATAAATAATCAAAATTATTATCCAATGTAACTTTTAAGGATCCATTGAACGCACATGAATGCACATGAACACTAGATTTGCATGGAAAACCGAAGAAGGGTAAAACCATAGTGAGAAATGTAGGTCCACTATATCCAAATATCTAATTATAATATTTTAGGATAGAAGCTAAGGAATTCACGGTCCCTACCAATTTAGGCACACTACAAAGAATTAAACTAATCCTCAATAGACAAAAATATAGAAGAAACTCACTAATTCAACAAAGATAAAAATAAACTTCTTGATTTGTTGTAATGACCTTTTGGTCTGATTTTTCAATAAGCACCTCACTTTTGCCTTGTTTGCATAGACTTGCCTTCATACTTAAATCGTACAAATGCTAGAACTTTATCACACTTACTCTCATCAATCTCATTCCTTTCTGTCAAAATATTAAAGTACCTATCCATCCAAAGAATCAACAAGGTTAGACATAATAAAGTATGCAAATTATCAATACAAGGTCAGCCACCTTAAATAAAATACTTAATTTGGTCCACTCCAAGAAATAAAGAGGACCTATATGCACTGTAAATGTTCTTTTCTAACTAATATAATTTATCCATATGCATCACAACTCCTAAGGATGGAACAAAAAGTAAAGTGTAAAAATGCATTAAAAATTGTTATTTTTTAGGACAAAGCATTCTCCAACTCATGTAGTGCAATCCAAAGCATGACACACCATAGAAAAAATCATCTTAAGTCTCTTATCATTTCCCTTGACCAATATCAGGATCCAAACTACTTAAATGAAGTCACCGCAGATAGTTAAGGCTTCCAAAAGTGAATCTAAATAGCATAATAGTGCATGTGAGAACAAATCTAAACCTACCAGGAAAACCATCAAGAGATATTTGAACTGAAACACCACACAAACCATATAAGAAATTCTTCCAAGAAGCATACCCTAAAATATTTTTGTGGAGCAATGCAAGCCATTCTCTAATATTGTTAAAACCATCCTAACGTGCAATGTTACTATCAACCAAATGACACATCATATCTTTTTCTAATAATTAGTTTGGGTACCTACACACTTCTACAAGGTGTGTGCCCTTGGTCTTGGTTAGGCCATGCAACGATTGGTGACGAGGGTTTAAAAACCTCCTATGGATTCTAGAAGTATAGTAGTTATATCGGGCATTGACAGGTCGATCTTTTGGTGCAACGACAACCACCCAATCTAACAATTGGTATTAGAGCTAAGGTCACATGTTCCAACCCCATGCATGTCCTGAGGGAAGGATTGTTACAAGGTGTGCGCCCTTGGTCTCGGTCATGCCATGCAGTAGTTTGTGACAAGGGTTTAACAACCTCTTGTGGATTCTATAAATCTAGTGGTTGTATCAGGCATTGACAGGTTGATCTTTTGGTACAATGACAACCACCCAATATAACACACACATGATAGTACAATATTTAGAGTAGCTACTCATTAATTCTAGAGCCACAAGTAGTCATCAACTTAAAGCATTTTTTGTAATCTTCTTAAAATAATCTTTCATGCATATTCCTATCTCCCAAATAAGCTACAAACTTCCTTGAATATAATTCAAATATTATTAAACAATCAATGGCATATCTCGAGTAACTTCCTTATCCATTTATCAAATATTATTAATGTATCAAATTCATAGCCTCAAAAAACTATCATCCAAATCTTCAAATATTCAAATCCTCTTCATCAATCAAAGTTATAGCCTCAACAACCATCCATCCTTCACAAACTCTACATCAATGCCACAACAAAGGTTGGCATTAATGACAATACATATCATAATTCTACCAATCTCCTCCTTTTTAATTGATGGAAACACCAATGACGATTACAACCAAGAATCCTTCTCAATTTCCTTCTCCCCTTTGGCATCAAAGACAAATTGAATAATACATATTTTGGGTAAGTGCAATAAGTTGAGTCCATTCATGGGGGAGCTTTTACACTTAGTCTTTTTTATTTTGAAAATTGGCTCAACAAAATGAAGTCGTGACAAAATACATTGGGGTGACATTTATCTTTTGGGTCTCAAGATTAAACTTGCAACATGACCACGTTGACTACGAGACCCTAAGTCTAGATCTACATAACACGACACCATTTGGAGTGAGGTCACATTTACTATGGGGTCATGTTACATAAAAGTATTTAATTTTTTAAAAACTGTGTAGATGGTCATTTTCACATAATGTTGGCCCACTCCCCTTCTAAGCCTAGTGACATATAGCCATGCTATTGTTTTTAGGTTTTTCTAGTTTTCATTAGTATTTTTTTTAAATATTTTTTGAGTAGTTTTTATTTGTTGATTATTAAGAAAATAGTTTGTATATGTATTACTATTTAGTTTTGTTGTTTAAATATAAAAATAAATAGGTTGTGTTTGTATTTAGAATTTTTATGTATTTTTTCAAATATAGCTCATTTATTTTTGGGTTTTTATTGATTCTACTTCAAAAAAATCTAGAAACCCTATACACTAAGTGAACCAACAACATATAATAAAAACACAATAAATGATAAACCTAGAATAGAAACCATAAATGAATAACTTAGAAAATAAACCCTAAATAAATAACCTCTTAAATAGAAGCCCTATATACTTCAATCATACCAAAAAACCTAGAATAGAAACCCTCAACCCTTTGATGTCAAGTCTAAACCACTAGTTGACTATTTAAACTCAATCATAAACCCTATCAATCAATCCTAGGTTGTAGATAATGTGCATTAAATTGTCCATCAGATCTTAAGACCAAAATCTTAAATCTATAGGTTGTAGCCCCCATATAGTGTAAATCCTATATGTGTATGTTGATCCCTAAATCCTTGAGAAAGGTGGTAGGAGCAAAAGCTTAAACCTAGTATATCCACTCAAGCCTTAAACCCCAACCATAGATACCCTGAATGTTAAACCCTATGACATTATTTGTATATATATATGTGTGTGTCTAGGACCTTTGAAAGCATATTACCCCTTACTTTCTCACATGATATGTGCACAGGACCTTATACCATATATCTTTTAAAGTAATATTATTCTAGATTCATCCTAGGTTAGATTGATATGTACATCGAGCACCTTAAATGATAGATTGATATTGAGTTAAATTAGATCTCCTTGAATAATTCATTAAGTATTAAGACCCATTAACAAATTCAACTAGATCATGACCCCTTAACACATTCATTTTTTTATTATCTCCATAATTTATCCTATTAGGACCCCTTTAAACATGCATGTATTAAATAGAGTTCATGACCTACTTTTTAAAATTGTGATAGATTGATGTTCAAGTTTAAACACACACATGTCATCCTATTAGGACTGCAAGTTACCATCTATAACCATTAAAGCATGTACATGAACTGTCTAGATCATGAGGTCTAGGTTATTAAATGATATATTGATCTTCAGTTAGATACTTCCCTTAAGTCATCCTAATAGGATGCCTTTAAACATGCACGTGTGAACTAGAGACCATGAGCTAATTAAAATATATGATAGATTAATTTTCAATTTTAGATATGCATATGCCATTCTGTTAGGACCCCAAGTTACCATCTAGACCCCTTTAAAAATACATGTATGACCTAGAAAATGTGACCTAATTTAGAAAATTATAATAGTTTGATCTTCAATTTTCAACATGCACATGTCATCCTAGGACTGTAAGTTACCATCTACACCCTTTTAAACATGCATATGGACTATCTAGATTAAATTACCTAGGTTACTACATGATAGATAGATCTTTATTTAGACACTCCCCTAATGAACTACTACTAATTGTATGTTTGAAGTCATTTGTTGATAGTCAACCGAGTTACAGATGTGATGATAAACATTATCAATTAATATATTGTCATTGATGTCAACTTATTTGAGTATCATTATGGTAACAAACATCTATTATGAATTGAAGATCTGGAACCAAAAAAGTTTATGTGGTCGGTAAATAAATATTTTTATATACACTGAGAGACAGTGAACACAGAGTAAAACATAGTGTATACCAAGCACAGTGATAACCGAGCAAGGGATCATCAACACAACATGGTATTGACCGACCAATTTAATCAAACTGAGGCCGACTAGAATGATGAGCTAGAAAATGATGATTCTGAGGTAAATGATAAGGTTTTCTATGTTTATCAAACGGTTATGAAAATTCATGAAAGATCAGACGAAGAAGATTGAAACATGTTTTTAACACAACTACCGAGGAATGTTTAAGCGGAAAAATCAACGATGGAGATTAAGCGGAAAAATCTAAAGGATGGAAATTAAATGAGTTATGATGTCTATATAAGATTCAAGATATTCATTATAAATCACATGATGCTATGATGCGCACATGAAAATTTTATGCATGACTGATCAAACTGGTTAAAGATAGAACCGTGCATTTTCTGCAGACATTACCAAGCGATAGAGGAAAGAACATTACCAGGCATAATAGAGTATGAAGAATCAAATGAACTAAAGTGAACAAATTAATCAGAGGTATTATGTACTTGTATCATCTTAAAATGGAAGCACTTCCATGTTAAGAGAATTTATCCCTCCTTAGGGGATGTATTTTACCTCCATTACATCATCCCCCCATTTCTGCATCATCCCCCTTGATCTGCTCCTCCTTATACCACTTTCAGGACTGATTTCTGCATTCTGGGTTGTAGGACTTTGTTTCTAGGATACAGGGACAGGGTCAACCTTGTGGGATAGGGTCGACCTCGGCCCTGCCCTAGGGCAGGGCTGACCTCAACCCTGTCCTAGGGTCCCAAACTCAGAATCCCATAGTTTCCCAGATGTTGGTCTTTGCAAAAAGTTCTCTCCCGCTTCCGGGTCGGCTGTTTCAGGCTCCGAATCGTGGATTCCTAAATTATATTTAATATAGGTCCTCTCCAAGGGGTAAAGGCTTAAATGATTATTTAATTATCCTATGTAGGCCTCCTTAGAATATTGTGCCCTAATTTCATATAAAAGAGAGCCTTCTCCTCTCATTTTCTCTAGCCATGATCAAGTGAACTAAGTCTTCCAAGTGCAAAAGGCTCTAATCAAGATTTTTCTCAAGCATCCATTATTATCAAGGTGTTCAAGTCTTCTTCTCAAGCATTCAAGTTCCCCATTGAAGATCAAGGATTCAATCTTTCAAGCCTTTGAAGGGATTAGGTGCAAACATTCAAGATTCATCATTCAAATCCTAGATCTAGCCATCATGGTGGTGTGATCTTCCTTCAAGATCCTTGGTGCCTCTTCAACAATATTTCATCATCCTCAAAACTCTTTCAAGGTGGATGCCAAGCATAAAATCATGGAGGTTTATGGTTTCTAAAGTCCATGCTTTCATATTTACATACTTGCTACATTTGAATTACAATTGCATATCTATTCCATATCATAGCTTCACTATTAGATTCAATTCTACTAGTGGTTAGCTTTCCATACTTTATTGATTTCAAGGTTAATTCCTAAATCAGGGTTTGACTAAGGCAAACCCCTCGCCAACAAAAAACAAACATTTTTCTTGCAGGTATAGGTTCGGGACTGTAAATCTGAGGCCAGATCTGGATACCCTTTTCAGATTTATTTCAGATTGTGCGAACAGGGACACTTTTGGAGTTGAGAAGATCGAGTTGGAAAAAGTGGTACATGTTTGACCTTTTTCATAAGAAGACATCAGAACAAAAAAAGATTTTTGGGTTTTGTCCGTCTCTCTATTCCGGTTCGGTATCAACTGTCAGTATCTCCAGAAACAGTCTACAGATATTAGAAAACAACAATATTTGATCTGCCATTTTGTAAGGTTGGTACTTTCTCCTATTCTTTGCAATTACTGTCATTAATCATATTAATCAATCAATTTATAGAATTTTAGATCCCCTTTCTTGGTCTCTTTCCAAATATTGGATTCATTTGTGTATTAACCCTTTTGGGGTTGATCAAAATTGGATCTCCTATTTGTGTATTTGAGAGTTAAAGAAAGGAGCATCTTATCTTCCCTTAATCACAATCACAATTGCAATATAAAATCAATAAAATTCAAGTAAGTGGAAAGTGGGGTTAAGGAAATTAACACAAATAACAATAAACCACAATTTTCCTCCCTTTACATTTTGGTGCCCCCATATTTCTTCTTTACAGTACTTATCATTGATCTAAAAATATGCAAACAGAGTTACATATTTAAATCAGATCATTATTGTATCAGTTTAACCATTGTTATAGATAAATCTCTTAACCAAATAGGATATGAAAGTATTTATTATGAAATTCTAATGAATGTTGAGTGTTTTCTTGTTGATTCTATAGTGAATGATTGGTCAAGAGAGAACTGTTAGTTTTAAGTCCTAGATAACCATGTCACATTTAACAGTGTGCATTGTAACCTTTAATAGGTTTGGATCTTTACCAAGCTCACTTCAAAAGAGTGAAATATTTTGGGTTACCAGTCCCTGGTGGTTTTTCCCTTAGCAAGGTTTCCATGTTAAAAATCTATACATGTCAATGTGTATGATTGTTTTGGATTTTTATTTTTCTTTACACATTACTTTATCTACATTGATCGGTAATCACAGTATTAATTTACTACACTATTCGGTAATCAACTAGAAGATACATTTTACATTTCATCAAGTTGATTTAGATATTTGAAATTGTTGTTATATACATCTACAAAAATTTGGGACTATAGGATAATTGAGAACCAACTGATTCACCCCCCCCTCAGTTATTCTAATAATTGGTATGAGAGCATACAGTGTTTAGAAGAAAAGTTTTGAAGGAATTAAGCTAAAGATCAAAAGATGTATAAGAGAGACGCACCGAAGCTGAACAAGGAGAAATTCTCGACATGGAAAAGTAGAATGAGACTATACCTATCAGGGAATGGAGATGATATTACAATATACCTAGATATTGAATTCATTATACCTAGTGGACCCTTGACTATTAATTAGATGAAAGAGAAATATGAACATAATGTTATAATGATGGAGATAGATTCTTCACTTACCGATGTTGAATTTGAGGATATCAAGACATGTACATTAGCCAAGCATATGTGGGATAAGATTATACTAGTTTATGGAGGAGATGCAAATGTACAAAGAGCTAGAGATGAAAGTCTCTGAGGAAAAATTGACGACATAAGAAAGAAAGAAGGAGAGAACATAACATAGTACAGTACCCAACTCAAGGAAGTTGTGAATGTTATTCGAGGAGAAGGTGGAACTATTGATGAAGACACTAATGTGAGTAAGATTCTTATAAATTTACTACCTATTTATTCTATAAGAGTCTCTGCAATAGATGAAATGAGAGTAGCACCTGGAAACAATATTACTATTGATAGTCTTGTTGTAAGCTTGATTTCTTTTGAGGTGAATAATTTTGACAATCGTGTTGTACCTACTATGAAATCATTATTTATGTCTTCACTAAAAATTAGTAAATCTCGTAGCAAACACATAATAAGAAATAACAGTGATAGTGACAGTGATGATAAGGAACTTGATGAACTTGAAGCATTAATGGTTAGAAGATTACACAAAGAAAGAGGAAGGTATAGAGGTAAACTAACTTTGATATGTTTTAACTATAAATAAATTGGCCATTTTTCTGCAAGATGCCCTAACAGAAAGAATGATGAAAGAAATGAAAGATTTAATGACAGAAAAGATGACCAAGAATACAGAAGCAACCGATAGTATGATAGAAGGAATGACCAAGATTACAAAGATAAATGCAAGAAGGGTTGTTACATTTATGAAGATAAAGATAATAATACTGGTTTCGACAGTGATGAAGACATTGAGACAATATTTGTATCTTTGAAAGATAATTTAGAAGAAGATGAGAGGTATGTTGAAATAACACTTATTTCTAAAGTTAGTAAGCATGACATTTGGGTTACGTATAGTGGTTTTACACATCACATGACTGGAGATAAAGGAAAATTTGAATTTCTTGAGCATTATGATGTGGATCTGTTATAATGGGAAATGATACACCTTGTCAAGTAAAAGGAAAAGGTACTATAATGTTGAACAATCAAATCAAATCTGAGAATGCATATTGTGTGAAAGGACTTAATTATAATTTTTTGAGTTTTTCATAGTTGATTAACATAGATCACCAAGTTACATTTGAAAATAGAAAATCTAGAATCTATGATGGAACAAGAAAATTGATCGCCACTGGTGAACAATCAAAAGATAACCTATTATATCTTGACACTGGTGAAACTACTTGTTTGATGGATAAGAATGAATATGTATGGTTGTGGCATAAGATGGGTTGTCATGTAAATTTTGACAACATGGTTAAGATTAGTAAGAAAAGAAAAGTTAGAGGATTTTCGAGCTTACCTAAACCAGACCATGTAATGTGCAAGAATTGTCAAATGGGAAAATGTCAAAATCTAGTTTTAAGAGAAAGAATTTTTCATCTAATGATATTTTGGAGTTAGTTCATACAGATCTATGTGGACCAATGAGAAAATAGAGTTATAATGGGGATAGATACTTTATTTTATTTGTTGATGACTACTCTAGAATGATGACTGTCATGTTCCTAAAAGAAAAATCTGAAGCATTTAAGATGTTTAAATGGTACAAAGCTATTTGTGGAAAAAGAAATTGGTAGAGAGATGAAGTTTTTAAGATTTGATAGAGAAGATGAATTTATTTACGAAGATTTCACTAACTTTTGTAATGAGTATGAAATCAAAAGACATGTTTCTACACCTAGGACACCACAACATAATGAAATTTTTGAAAGGAGAAATAGATCAATTATGGATTGTGCTAGAACACTGATGATTGAAAATAATGTTGCAAAAACATACTAGAGAGAAGTTGTTATTACTGTTGTATACACATTGAACTGAGTATAAGTAAAGAAAGATACAAAAAAGACACCTTATGAGCTATGGTATGGTTATATACCTAATGTGAATTATTTTAGAATATTTAGAAGTCATTGTTATATTTTGAAAGATGATCAAAATGGTAAATTTGATTCAAAAAGTGATGAAGGAATATTTATTGGATATTCTACTAAGAGTAAAGCTTATAAATGTTTGAACAAGACTTCTAACAAGATCATTGAAAGTGCAAATGTGAGAGTTGGTGATTTTTCTTAGAAGAATGATGAGGAAAGAATGAAAGAACCTGAAGATTACAATAGATTTGTCTAAATGGAATAACTTAACACCTTACCTACATAGATAGATAATGTTGCCATGCAACATGTTAATGTTACCAGGAAACAAGAAGCAATAACCAAGAATCAAGAAAATGTTGAAACTGAAGATCATGATCAAGAACACAATGAACCGATTAGAGAACATAATGAAGAACAAAGAATTGAACCTATGCTTGCAAAATATGTGAGGAGAAATCATCTATAGAATCAGATTATTGGAGATAAATGAGCTGGCATGATGACTTGAACTAAGTTGAAAGACAACACGTGTTTGATTTGTGAAATATAGCCTAAAAATAGTAGAGATGCACTTGAGAATGAAGAATGGATTACTATAATGAATGAGGAAATTGAGCAGATGCAGAAAAAAAAAACATGGACATTAGTACGGAGACCGAGTGTTAAGAACGTCATTGGCACCAAGTGGATATTTAGAAACAAATTGAATGAGAATGGAGATGTAACCAAAAATAAATCAAGATTAGTTTGCAAAGGGTATGCACAAGAAGAAGGTATTGACTATGGAGAAAATTTTGCACCCATTGCTAGACTTGAAGGAGTTAGAATATTACTTGCATACACAACATATAAAGGATTAAAATTATATCAGATGGATGTTAGATCTACATTTTTGAATGAAATACTGGAAGAAGAGGTATACATTGAAAAACCTGAAAGATTTGTTGATCCTGATCAGACAAACATGGTATGTAAGTTACACAAAGATTTATATGGTTTGAAGCAAGCATCGAGAGCATAGTATAAAAGACTACACTCCTATCTTATTAGTATTGGATTTATTAGAACAAGTGATAAAAACAATTTTTATTTGAAAGAAGGAAATGATGATAAGACCCTTATTGCTGAAATTTTTGTTTATGATATTATATTCAAGGAGGAAATAATAACCTACACACTTCATTTGCTGATGAAATAAGGAAAGAATTTGAAATGTCAATGTTTGGAGAGATCAAATTTTTTATTGGATTGCAAATTTTACAACAGGTTGAAGGTATTTATATTACTCAATCAAAATACATCAAGGAAGTACTGAAGACATTCGAAATGGAAGAACCAAAACCAGTTGGAACACCTATGGTGACAGGATGCAAAATGACAAAAGAAGATAAGAGACCTGAGGTAAATCAGACTTTGTATAGATCTATGATTGTAAATTTGATATATGTTGTTCACACAAGACCATCCATAGCACACACAATTGGAATTGTTGCAATATTTTCTACTAATCCCAGAGAATCACATATGGCTGTTGTAAAGAGAATCTTTATATATTTGAAGAACACTGAAGACTATGGATTATGGTACAAGAGAGATGCAAAGTTTGAACTGAAAGTTTATACTGATGCTGATTAGGATGGGAACATTGATGATAGAAAGATCACTACTGGTGGAGCATTCTTTATAGGAGAAATATTGGTTACTTGGATAAGTAAAAAGCAAGGATGCATATCTCAGTCAACTAAAGAAGCAGAGTATGTTGCTGCTGCTACAAACTGTTCGAACATAGCACAGATAAAATAAATTTTGAAAGGTATGAATGAGGAGATCACTGA
The DNA here is from genome assembly GCA_018584345.1 of Thuja plicata. Lineage (NCBI taxonomy): Eukaryota > Viridiplantae > Streptophyta > Pinopsida > Cupressales > Cupressaceae > Thuja > Thuja plicata. The sequence continues at coordinate 2,297,348 of MU225669.1, forward strand.
CCTATTGATAAATTATTATGATAATACTAGTGCAATAAATATTTCAAAGAACCCTGTGATGCATGCAAAAACCAAGCATATATCTATCAAATATCACTACTTGAGGGATCAAGTACAAGATGATACTGGAATATGTACAATCAAAAGAACAACTTGCATATATATTCACTAAACCCTTACTGAAGGATACATTTGATTACTTTAGAGGTAGACTAGTGGTTCGTCCCTTGTCTATTGGTCACTAAGATGACTAGGAGGTTGCATCAACCTACATAAAATCAGAATATCAATCATGTTGATGCAAAGCTAAACTGGACTGACACAGACATATCAGTATACTACAAGGTACCTCTGCTACTGCACCAAAAACCAGAGATATTTTTTTGGCTATTGAAGAGCTACATATTTCTTTTTGGCATTGTTGTCAATGTAAGATAATGATCAATGAAGTATCTATCCATTGCAGGTAGAAAAGAGAAAAGGAGATAAATGACATATCTAATCTATAGAGAGATTCAGGGACAGAAGAGTCAAAACTATAATGAGAGTCTGCATGGTGAGTTTTCAATGCTAAAATTTTTTATATATTCATGCTAGGGAGAGCTATAGAATTGTTGCAGTTATAGAACAGAAGTTTGGTATTTCTATGGCATTTTTATATTGCATATTTTATATTGTGTTGCCATCAATGCCAAAGGGAGAGATTGATGAACTACAATTGATTGTATGTTTGAAGTCATTTTTTGATAGTCAACAAAGTTACAGATGTGATGATAAACATTATCAGTTAATGTATTGTCATTGATGTCAACTTATTTGAGTATCATTATGGTAAAAAACATCTATTATGAATTGAAGATCTGGAACAAAAAAAGTTTATGTGGTCGGTAAATAAAGAGTTATGTATACACCGAGAGACAGTGAACATTAAGTAAAACACAGTGTATACCAAGCATAGTGATAAGTGAGCTAGGGATCACTGACACAATACGGTATTGATTGAGCAATTTAATCAAACTGAGGCCGACTAGAATGATGAGCTGACAATTGATGATTCTGAGGTAAATGATAAGGTTTGTTATGTTGATCAAATGGTTATGAAAATTCAAGGAAGATCGGACGAAGAAGATTGAAACATGTTTTTAACACAACTGTCGAGGAAGGTTTAAGCGGCAAAATCAATGATGGAGATTAAGCAGCAAAATCTGAAGGATGGAAATTAAATGAGTTATGATGTCTATATAAGAGACAAGAGATTCATTATCAATCACATGATGCTATGATGCGCACATGAAAATTGTATGCGTGACTGATCAAACTAGTTAAAGACAGAACTGAACATTTTCTACATACATTACCGAGCAACAGAGGAAAGAGAATTACCGAGAAGAATAGACTATGAAGAATCAAATGAACTGAAGTGAAAAAATTGATCAGAGGTATTATGTACTTAGCATAGATATGAAAATCTGCAAACAAAGTTGTATTTGAATCAGATCATTACTGTATCACTTTAACCATTTTTATAGACAAATCTCTTAACCGAGTAGAACGTGAAAGTCTTTATTATGACATTCTAATGAGTGTTTTCTTGTTGACCCCATAGTGAATAATTGGTAAAGAGATATTTGTTAGTTTTAAATCCTCTAACCAGGTCACATTTAATAGTGTGCATTGTAACCTTTAATAGGGTTGTCTCTTAACCGAGCTCACTTTAGAAGAATGAAATTGATGAAGGGTGCTCCCCTTAATGCCACAAACACATAACAGAAACAGAGAAGCAACAACAATTTGCAAGAACAAAAAATGGGCTTCTTATTATCTCCACAAATGTGGAATTACAAACTTCCAGAATTACAATATGCAAAGCCACATGGGCATTCCCCTTACAATAT
>MU225669.1:2333127-2377191 GCA_018584345.1 Thuja plicata
CATTTATGATTCATTTCTATATCTAACATTTCAATTTGATGCTTTCAAGCTTTCTAGATTAATGGCAAATTCAATTCTAGCTTAAAGGCAATTTCTTTCATAGATTACAAGCACTCTCATTTCTAGAGTAAAAGCATTTGATTTTCTTAGATTAATTGCATTTTGCTTCCATAGCTTAGTTGAAATTCATTCTTAGATTAAATGCAATTCACTTTCATAGCTTAATTGCTTCTCAATTCATGGATTAAGAGCATTTCTCTCATAGACTAGTTGCAAATTTCATAAGATTAATGGCAATTCTTCTTTTTCTTGCATTCTAGAAATCTTCCATATTAGCAATGGTCAGGTTGTTGGCTCTCGTTTTGAGGGTAAACTCAACATCCCCAATTGATTAGGAGGCAACAAGTCACTTCAATCGAGTTTGCAAGGTGGACAATTCATGTTCATTTTTGTGAATTGAACAATTGTATAATGACTATATTGTGTTTGTGCCAAATTCAAAGGTCCACATTCAGCATATAACATTTTGGCGCCCACCGTGGGGCAGAAAAAAACAATTTTTGGCCTCATTTCTAAATTTCTTGACTGTGTTTTTTGAGCTCTTCCATACGTCCGTACTGCACTGGTACGAAGTCTCGTGCAAAGTTCTGCATCGAGCCGCATGAATTTTGTCTCCCAGTAGTACTCTCTCACGCAAGAAAATAGAAAGCTCACGTGGGTTGAAGTACTTTCTCATGCGCGTCGAAGCACTTTCTCGCGCAAACTTTGATAGACAGGCATTTAAAATCCAGAATTCTTAATTTGCTATTTCTCTGTTCTGACATTTGGTCCTACTCTGATTTTTCTATTTTTGGTTTTTTGCTGCAGCATAATAGTGGTTTGCAATTTCGCTTGCCAAAGATCAAAACTTTCTAACAGTTTACTTGCAGGACGATAGTCAAAGGCATAATTAAAACGTCATGTTTGTTCACTATTTTTCACTCACATAGTCTAAATAGGGCTTTGTTAAAATTTTGTAAGGATCCCGATAGAAAAGTAGGGTAATAGGCTCTTCATTACATGGAAGTGATGCCCATGGATAAAACCAAGACCCAGATGTTTCTAGAATGATGGATACTTGGGGAAGCAAAGAAAGATAAGTGAATCTTTAGCACTTCTACTTGTTAGGGGATTATGCTCTTCTCTCTTTGAGAGAATCCGAAACCCAAAGACTTGTGGACTTGGTGGAGTGAAACTATCTCGGTGATGAACATGCTTGATGTGTTTGGGTGAGGTGCAAAGGTAGAGAATTATGCTCTTCTCTCATTGAGAGAATCAGAAAATCAAACCCTTAAATCTGAACTAAGTTGAGTCACCTTTAGAGGGCTTGCCAGAAGTTGAACCTCCGAGAATGACCCAAGTGAGTACACACCTTTCGCTGGTGGTTCCACCTCACTCTAATAAAGTCTTCTTTGTTGTAGTCTAAAGACTAAAAAACCATAGTAACTTCTTTCTCATTGATTTTGACTATCATCATGAGAAAGCCTTGTTTGTCATACTGAGCAGCGCCACTCCCAGCCTTGCTTGCAAGGGTGTGTGACTTACAAGTGTTGGTGTGGCTATGAGGCCCCAGATCTGTATTAGAGGCACCAGAGGTTATTGTGAATGGAAGCCTATTAAACACTCTCTTAGTTAGATGCCTACCCGGTTCACCTCCAAAAGGAGACATAATCTATACGCAGGGAGAGGGAAGAATCTCTCCACTAGATTCTCGACATAGGTATGCACCTGGATTTTTGAAGTGGTATATGATTTTGGTTTCCTGTTTAAGGGTAACCTTCAAACATATATACTTAGTCCTTGGAAACACTGAAAACACGAGCGCTCTTTCGAGGGTGACACTGCTGTGTGAGGTGCACGCATACGCATAAGACAGCGGGGCACAGATTTTGTCTTCTCAACCAATTTTCTTTGTAGGGATAATTGAGTGTTTGTTCTTGAGTCTCAAACTGTCCATTCTATCATCAAATAAAGACTCCCATGTTTCTACCAAGTTGCTTTGTCCTTGGTGGAATTGTTTATGACTATTGTTTGCGTCACTACTGCCTGATTGAAACTTCATGTTTTTAAACGAGTGCTTGTCACCTTGAAAAAGAGATTGCTGATTTGTATCATCTTAAAATTGTCCTAAGTCTGGATATCTTGCTAGAGAATAGTTCTCATTGTGTCTCAAAATCTGGTCAATGCAGACCCAACTCCAAATATGAAGCCAGTGCTTCAGTTTTGTTCTAATCTGTTGTTTCAAGATCAGTGTAATCCATTTCTCTCAAGCCAACAAGGCTACAAGAAGTCATCTGTTTGGGTCGATCCTATTAATGACCCTCGCTACCTTAGTGATCCTTTTTCACATTTCAATCCTTTTTATTCCCCAAAAAGCACATCGGCTATGAGTTCTCACTCTCATACTGAAGGAGTGCATATAGAACAATCTCACGTTAACAACATGATGTCTCCTTTCGATTACACACAAGGTCATGACCAATCTCAACATGAACAAGGTCAAGATCAAACTCAAAGTATTTATGAAATTCTTGGCAATGAAGATGACCCTATAACTCAGATTGATATAGACGCGACAAATTCTAATAAATCTCTTATTAAAATGATGGAGATACTCCTTGCGAAAGACAAAGAAAAATATTTTCTAGATTTAGTGAATCAAGGAGTCAAATTACCCGCGAACTTCCAATTGGATACACTTGTCGCTAAAGAAGAGGAAAATAAAACCTCCAAATTGCATTAGATAATTCAAGATATGCAAGGGCAAATCAGCCAACTTATGAAAGATAAGGACAAACCTACGCAACAGTTCACAATGGAAAGTATATGTCCTTTTCTGTTTGATAAGAGTATTGTTATGCAACCTTTTCCCAAAGGTGTAGAGCTCCCAAAATATGACAAGTATCTAGGTACCACTGATCCCCAGGATCATTTAAGAGAATTTGGTGCCTTGTCAATGGAGTTTATACATGATCAAACGTATTTAATGCATCTTTTTCCATGAAGTTTGTGTGGGCTCGCTATGGAATGGTTCTCACGATTTCCCACTGGCATCAAAAATTTTGACGAGATTGCCAATCTTTTTATGCAACACTATTCTCATAATATTCAACATCCTATCAACATAAGGGATCTTTGCAACCTTAAACAGAAGCAAGGGGAACCATTCTTGACATTTCTCCAAAGATGGAGAAAACTTTGCACAAAGTACCCTCGCAAAATACCTAAGTCTAAGAAACTCGATATATTCTTGGATAATCTCACCCCTGAATTTGGGTATCAAGTCCAACTTCAACGTCCCCTTAACTTTGATAGTATGATAAAACAAGCTATGAGAATAGAAGCCTTCATGGTTAAAAAGGTGAATTGACCTTGTATAAAGATAACAAGCAGAATTCCTCATCGTCCAACAAAGACAAAGGTAAATTTCCCAACAAAAATATAGATGTTGTGAATGATGGGGTGGTCGATAACGTGAATTCAACTTCTTCAAAACCACTCTTTAATCTCACCTCGGGTATACAAGCGACCAAAGTTGTCGAAAAGGCTACGATCAATACTCAACAGCCTTCTAAATTTTTTGGCAACAAACCTTGGGCAGCGCAACCCAAGCATGAATTTACCTCTCTAGGAGAACCGCTTGATGTGGTTTTCAAAACTTTGGTACAAAATCAGATTCTTGCTCCTTTGGAGAAATGTTTATATGATCCAAAACCAAGACCTCATTGGTGGAATGAGAATGCTTACTGCAATTACCCTCAAAACAAAGGTCACAAGACTGCTACTTGTCTCCAATTATGACATAAAGTTCAAGATTTGATTGACAACAAGGTTATCGTTGTGGAGAACCATAACAAGAATTCGGATCATCAAGCATTCAAATATCCCTTTCCTCATCATGAGAAAGGTGAATCCTCCAACACTCAGAATAATAATGCCAAAGTCAATTACACAAATACCAATTATGATAATGTGATTAACATGATTGAATCAGTGGAAGTGGAATATTGCAATATGTTTACCAGCAAGGGAAGTGGGAATGTTTCTAAACCCAGAACCCCGTTTGTCTTGAGAGGCCTAGTGTCTTGATTATCTAGATCTGAAACATCTTGAGATTGTGTGAACACTGTTACTAGGTCTAATGCTAGAATCTCTATCAAGGGTCCTAACCCTCCTGCTGCTACGTCCACGCCAAAACAAACTATGGATAAGACTGTTGTTGGTTCTACCAACAAGACCACAAACACGGTCCCTATGCCTCCTGCTGCTAGTTATAGCATTCTTGACCAGCTTCAAAGGACCAATGCTCAGAGAACTATTTTTGAGCTATTGAAAATATCGCCTGCTCATAGGTAGATTCTGGACAAAGAACTCACTGAAGCTAATGTCCCCAAAGATATCAACTTGGATCAGTTTCAATCCATGATGGGTCATTTGACCTCGCCACATTATTTATCCTTCTCTGAAGAAGATGATCACTTAATTAGTCACTCGCACAATGCTCCCCTGCACATATAAGTCATGATAGGCAAACAACTAGTCTGCCACATGCTCATTGATAATGGTGTTGATCTTAATATTTGCTCTGCTCATGTTCTTTCTCAACTAGGTTATGGTGAGGATCGCATAGATTCCTACAAAAGAATTACCATAAAATCTTATGATGAAGAAGAGAGAACATCTAAAGGTCTATTTGTGTTACCCATTCGGGTTGGCCCAGTTGAAAGAGACATTATATGTCACGTGTTGGACCTTCCTCTTGTGTATAATATTTTTCTAGGAAGACCGTGGATCCACGAGATGCAAGTGGTTCCTTCTACATACCATCAGTGTATCAAGTTCTCTTTTCAAGGCACAAAGGTGACCATTCCCACTAGCATGGGTTCTTCTTGTAGTGCTCTCACTGAATCAGCTGACAGTCTTGTTCTGACTAATAGAGAATACACAGAACTCTGTGATGCCAAGCTCAAATACATGGAACAGACACTGAAAATCACAGATATAGACATTGGGGGGATATCAAATGGAACCTGTGCTTTCATTAGCAGCTTTACCCCTGTCTCCTCAATCTTATGGGAGACCTTCTGAGCACAACAAATCTTCCGTTACCCCTGAGGTAGTTTATGAGGGTACATTTGTACGGTCTAATACACCATTGGAAGATGAGGATGAGGAAAGAGCTATCAAAGCTTGGCTTTGTAAGGGAAAGAACACAGCTGAACAAACTACCTCGGCTCACAAATTAAATCCTAATAGTGAGGATCTTAAGATTATGAAACATTTTTTTTACAAAGGAAGTGGCCCAATAGGTGTGCTGGCAATGGGTTAGTGGAACCTATCCAAGCTATAGGGCAAAAGACAAAAGATACCACTGGTTTAGGTTTCAAAAAGGTTCTGTTTCATCTAGGGATCAATAAATTTGTGCCAAAAGTAGAGCCTACACCAGAACCTAAGGCCACAACTACAGTTGACACTATACAAGACAGCTCGGATGAGGATTTCTTTCCTTATCCCATCCCTCCAGACCTAGCAACATTCTTTGCTGAGCCAAATAAGTTTGTCCCACACACCTATACTGCTGAAATAGAGAGTGATTCTGATCAAACTACTCCATTTGAGGCACTAACTTTTGAGCAATGGAAAGACTTACAAGATCCTAACTTCAAAGGAGAAGAGTACATACCACCAGAATTTCAAGAACGGTGGACACAAGAATAGACTAGTATTGCAAGAACTCAAAAACCTTCATGGTGCAAGCACCCAAGTCAGAGTTCGGATACAGACTCTCATGAGTATGAGTTTGATAGTTTGTCAGCAAGATCTTATGAAAGACTTCTCGACGTAAGTGAGGGGTCTAGTGGAAATCCTAATGAGTCTAAGTCTATAGGTGTTGACATTCTTTCGTTTAGGAAGAAACAATGTCATAGGTGTATCAATGACTCCTCCTCAATATGTATGAATAAATCTCAAAGTAATCCCCTTAAACCATCCTATTAGGACCCCTTTAAACATGCATATATGTGTAGACACAAAAAATTGTCATGTTTCATGCACATGATAATTTCACTAATGTGCCTCCTAATTAATTAAATAAACTTTATTATTTAATTAATTTTTCTTTCTTCTTAATTCAAATTTCAAATTCATCACTTCTCTCCAATTCCAGTAATTGAATAATTTTAATTCTTTATTTAACTATTTAGTGTGAAAAAATTCATAAGGAAAAGAAATGAAAATGCCAAGATTTAGAAGCTTAATTGATAGCACAAGAGACATAGGAAAAATGATATGATCAAATCATTGACTCAATATTGATCAAATAATAATAGATTTATAATTGACTAATACAAAGTAGTTGTGCCTGAATATATAGGCAATACATGATAACTAGTAGATATGCAAGTGATAACCTATCAATCACACTAGGTGGAATCACATGTCCACCAAAGGTTGATGATCCTCCATTGCAAAAAAAAAAGTATGTGTAACCATGTACAACAAGGAGAGGATGATAATATGATAAGAGAACTAAAGGTTGATCTCACACATGAGGTAACAACTATCACCACCTAAAGTGGAATTTCCCCTACACCATGCCCTAAAATCAAATGCAAACTCCTAGGTGTCTCATATGCAAAATACTATGAAATGCATTATCCTAAGTAAGCTTAAGTATAGTGTAATGAGGAATATTTAATTACACCAACACCGCCAGTTAAGTGCAACTTTTGGGAATTCACTTAAACTCACAGTGATAGATTTCAATACATGATGGGTCTTGGCTACTAGGCCATGTTAGGTATCCATGTACAATATGAAAAATGCAATCTCTCATAAAGAAGAGAAAGAGGGAAAACCTCATGAGAAAAACCCTCCCCCAAAAAGAGAGATAAAAATAGACAAGATTCATGGATGGATTGATTTATCAAGACCCCCCGCATTACCACATACATCATGTATATACAATCAAGAATCCACCAATACAGTGGAAACAAGGAGAAATGATAACCCCCCCCCCCCCAATGAATAATCTTCTCCAAGGATGATAAGTTCTTGAAGGAAAAACATAGACCAATGCATACCAACAATATTTCTCCCCTTAGGAAGAAGATAGACCAAATATAGATGCAAGAAGGCTTCAAATTGTGGATAGGAAGAAGGAAGGTGAATCCAAATAGATTATAATGTCTATGAGGTATTTTCATGTGCCTCCATGTCCTTGGTTGATGAAAATGACATGAACCAATCAGGAACATTCCCAATAGAAGGTGACAAGTAAGGAAGCAATGGTAATGGATTGTGAACAAGTTCCAAAGACAACTATGTCTCCTCAAAATTGGAAGTGGGAAGAGAATAAAAGTATCCCCGCCAAGAAGGGACACCAATGGTAGATGTTCTAGGGTCAATGTAGAAACTATAGCAAGAAAATTGAATAAGATTCTTCCCTTTAGGAAGAAACAATACCATAGGTGTATGAATTAATCCTCTCTAATTTGTAGGAAGAACCCTCAAAATATATATGGAATCTCTAAAAACTTCTCAAGTGTCCCCATGTCAATACTGAAAGATTCTTCTTCCAAATCATGTGTACTAGGCCACTCTACCGAAAATGAGAAGTCAGGATCATCTGAGGATGAATGTAGAGCATTTTCCAAAGACTCAAGTGACTCCTTTGAAGACAAAGTGACCTCTTTTCAAATGTTGTATCAAAGTATCCACAACCATGTCAACCTTAATATAATGATCAAGTGGAGAATGAATATGAGGGTCAAAATGATCCCTCACTCCTTTGAAGACAAAGTGACCTCTTTTCAAATGTTGTATCAAAGTATCCACAACCATGTCAACCTTAATATAATGATCAAGTGGAGAATGAATATGAGGGTCAAAATGATCCCTCACAACAACTGAAGAAGGATCATCCTGATCAAAGAGAAGCTGAATGCCATCAATAGTGTCTCCCAAATCTGAAATGTAAGACTCCACAAACAAACCCGCATTACATGTCAAGAATTCATCCCAAGGAATTTTAGCTTGAAGAAAAGGAATATCACACTACACTGAATCACAAGGAACTATGGTTGTAGAAGTACAAGTATCATAAGGAGCAACATTAGGTGTAATATCAAGTGGAGAAGTAGAAGCAACTTTAACATCTTTGGAAACCTTATGTTGATCCTTTAACTCTTCAAAACAATCAAGAGTTGCAATATATTCAAGGAGCCAAAATGTATTCTTATTATAAGGAATATTATGTGCATCATCAAGTGGAATGAGGCATTATACAGTTGGATCTTTGGGAAATGTAGGAACATGGGAATCTCCATAATGCTCCCAAACAATGGTCCAACATGTGGATGGGTACTCAATATCCTCAAGATTGGATTGGACTTTAGGAAAGGAAGAGATGCTATAATATATCAATCCCTTAGTATCTCTATTCTTTTCATGCCAAGTTATTCATTTCAACTTAGAATTTGGCTTAGGAATGAGTCCATAAAGATGAGGAAAAACCTTCAACCATCACTAGTACATTTTACCCCTATTTTTGACCTAAATTTTTGACGAGGCATTATATTTATTTGTCTTGGTCAGATTATAGAAGGAAATTTTTTATTTTTTTAAAGTAATGCACGTGTTCATCAAAATTATGACCAGCACCAATGTTGGCCTGAATTTCGATGAACACGGACATTACTTAAAAAAAGAAGGATATATGTTCATTATGTTTCAATCAGAGACCAATAAGGGCACGGAGGGCGTAAGAAGTGACACCATGGAGGGTGGAAGAAGTGAGGGAATGGTGAGGGATCATAGGTAAGCATGTGTCTCCCTGTATTCCCTTCTAATGTCTCTTATAGCTCTAATATATTCCTCTCCCTGTATTCCTTTCCAATGTCTCTTGAAATTAGTTTACCTCTAATTTTTGTGGCATCGAATGAAGAAATCATAGCTACAAACCCATGAAAACTCTTCCAATAACTAACCTTGAGAGATTTGTTAGCTGCTTCATCCATGTTCCCAACATTACAACTATATTAGCTCACACATTTTATGCTACACATTTAATACAAAATCACTCCAAACACTGATTTTTAGCTAAATTTGTTAGACCGAGCTAAACACAAAAGTAGATTATAATAACCTTTCATGTACAGATTTAAGCATTCTAAGGTACACAGAAGAAGCTTCCTCGAGGGAATGCATGCCACCTTTTGGGGGATTAGAGCCCATGTAGACTATATAAACCTAATTTGACACAACAATAACAAATATGTTAATTTCATCTATAAACATTACTGAAATGCTTATGTTTAAGAAATAGAACAGTAAAATCATGCCTTCTTATCCTCAGTAGACCTGGGTATGTAGAGAAACATGATCATGGAGAAAACAAAATGGGTTTTCCCCGGGGCTGCCATTGCAACACTAATATTTTTGTTACCGAGCGAAATCCTACAAAACTATCAACTAGTGTGTGTTAATTTATAGAGGGTATTCTATTTTAAGCTTCTCTAATAAAGATTTGTAAGGTCAACATACCTCATCGACAGTTGTCACATAGATTTTAGAAAATGGATGAAAGCATACCTAATATCTTTGCTATTGGGATGGAAGAAAAATATTAAATAAGGAAAGTAGATGGCCAGAATAATGATTTTGAGGTTTTTTTTAGATTTTTATTCCAACTAAGGTGGAATTTATTTTTATTAAATTCACAAAATATGGATATGGATGAGGTATTTTATGCATTTGAAACAACATTTTTGGATAGGTCAAATTTCATCTCTTCAGAATTGAGACCATTTGTAATCATAGCAAAATGTGTTATCAAGTAGCTCAAAATATGTGAAATAACCTAATTTGCAAAAGCAGTCCTAAAATCATGTGTTTCCTACATGTATAAGGCACATAAGTGTTAAATTTAGTATTAAATTGTAATGGTAAACAATTTATCTACTTATCCCACCAGTCCTGCTATTTTCTTTTTGTACTCTTTAAAATACTCAATTTATTTCAAAACTGGTATTACATTCTGCAATAGGTGACTACCCTGAAAGTTACCATCTATTTGTGGCTCTGTGATATCTAGGGTTGTCATGACTAGACATATCAATAAGATTGCAGCTTATTAACTTATGAAGAGGTGGTTTTGATGTACATTCATTCTATTACTTAAATCTATTCTATTGTAGGTTAAACCTTGTGTTGCATAATCAAATGTGAGATGATTAAGATTTTTTTAATTTTTTTATGATCCAAGAGGCAGTTGTTTCTTAATCTTAATTTGATGTAATCCCTTGCTAACAGGATCATCTCTAAGAACTGGTGTGCATCCACCATTATTGAATTCCTTAGCATCTAGGATTGAACTCAAGAGTCTGAAAGGTATGGATTAATTTTTGAGTTCCAAGTCTTGTCAATTCAAATTCAATTATGATTACCATAAATGTTTCATTTGAGTGTACGTGGAAATCATTATTGTCAAACCTAATATAGTCAAATGTTTTTCTTTGACCTCAACAAGAAGTAGCTCATTAATTTCCTTTCTGGATTGAAAAATTTCATCAACTAGAGCATCCTTGTTTCCCATACTTGCAAACTAAATTTAGAGCTAGGGCTGAAGGTGGGTGATAAAATAATGGTGTTTGCATTTGCTAATAAGTTTCTTATTTGCTGCAATACAACTGTTATATAAGCTTGATTTTTGTTTGATACCTTTCTTTTCTATCTTCACGAAACTATCACATATCATCTAGTGTTCTAAAATTTAAAGTAATTAAGCATTTTGTATGGATCCTAGATTGAGGTATAACACCATTTACTTTGAAAAATATAAACTCATACTCTTAATACTAAAGTCACCAAAACAATCTAAAATTACTATACAACTTCTCTAGAAAAAGATGAACAATTTTATTCAGGTATATGGATGTTGTCAATGAGGCCCCCAAAATTTATTTTATTTTATTAAAAAATATGTGCTCTTTTAGGAACTCCACATAACGCCCATTTTTGCTCTTTGCTTTCTTTTTTCTTATCAGTTTAATTCAGATTTAACAATCAAAGTTCACTATTTCTTATTTTATATTAATGTATGTAGTGAAATTGTAAGCTTTCTTGCTTGAGAACAATAATAGGGATTTCAAATATAATTATGTAACAGTCAAATTATTAAATAGAATGGTGCTGAAATAGAGAATGAATTTTACAAAAAAAATGGAAATATTAACAAAAGCATAACCATAACAATGCATCCAAAATACATACAAGTAGTGTTGATCATTATTGTTGTAATGGATAGATTAAAACAAGTATTGAAGGGATTCTTTCCACTTGTTAGTTGTTTGAGGGTTTCTCTTGAGACTTAGGGTACAAGTGTACATTGATCCATCTCCTATCTCCTACCATTTTCAGAACATGTTTTTCCTTCTCTTCTTTATTCTCAGAATTCATAACCATTCTTTACCATTGTCAACATTTCTATTATTATGATTCTTGATCAATCCATTATATACAAGAATGTAAAAAATCCTGTGACAGATTAAAAGATATGGATTGTACCTCTTTCAGTAGCACGCGTCCCACATCTCCATCTCCATCTCCATCTTCATATTCAATCATAATAGAAAACTAGTAGTCGGTTGAACCCTCATTCACATGGAATGTAATGTTTCTTCTAGGATACTCGCATTTTGTCTTGAAATATTAGCTTACAAAGAGTTAATGATAACAAATTTCCCCAATCCATAGTATTTATTTAGACAATATTTCTAGGTAGGAAAAATTGTCTAAATAATTACAAAGAATTGGTTGAATTTTTTCACAATTCATAGTGTAGTATGTCAAATATTTGTTATGTTTCTAAAATTGATTGTATATGTTTTTGAATCCATATTTTCAGTCAGGTTTAGAAATTCATCTTCTTTAACCATCACATTCAATTATAGAAGAAAATAGATCGTTAAATATGACTCAAAATGTCCATACAAAAACATAAACATAAAACTTTTCAAAGTCCATGTAACAGTGGTGGAAAGCAAAACATTTTCAAAGTACATGTGACAGTGGTGGAAAGATTGTTTATTTTATGAATAAGTGTATATTTTTGTAGCTACATTATTTTAAACACCATTAAATTTCTACAGTCCATGATAATTGTCATTCAAGTTCAGCCAATCTTGGAAAACCACACCCAACAATATGAAAAGATAGATTGCTAGATAGAAAATGTCCATACATAAAAAAAACACACAGTTGATTCCTGAAACAATCTTCTGAATATTACCTCACATTTTACATCTCTTGAAAGATTTACACAAGAAAATAAAAGAACATAAGTGACTAGAGGCTTGTATTTGTAATTAATAAGAATACTATCTATTTTCTTGAATGATCATAGTCAGCAATGCATCATTTGAAAATGAAAATGAATCAATTAAAAACATATACACTTGATTGATTTTAAAAATAAGATTAACTTCCATTTTAATCTTAGAATTAGAAAGACATGCATAAGATTATAAATAGTGTGAATTCCTTAGTGAGATGATTAAGATTTTTATTTTTTTTACGATCCAAGAGGCAGTTGTTTCTTAATTGCAATTTGATGTAATCCCTTGGTAACATGATCATCTTTAAGAACTACTATGCATCCACCATTAGTGACTTCCTCACCATCTGGGCTTGAACTCAAGAGTCTGAAAGGTATGGATTAATTTTGAGTTCTGAGTCTTGCCAATTAAAATTCAATTATGATTACCATAAATGTTTCATGCGAGTGTACATGGAAATCATTATTGTCGAACCTAATATAACCAAATTCACACTCTTTTGCAATAATGATAGCACACATCTAAGATATTGCAGTCCAAGATTATAAATAATGATCTTGAATGGTAATGGACAATGGTTTCTCAAAAGATAACGATAGAGATGCTAAATTCTTGTGAACACAAAGCAAGATAAATGACACGAGAAAGATACAAGACATTTCCATGACAACTAGCGAAACAAATAATGTGAATAGAGCATATTTTCAAGAGTGATATGACATCAAACACACAATAACATGAATATCCTAGAACACTGATAAGAGCCCTCATAACAGTCAGATCTTTTAGCAGTAAATAATTAACGACAAAACCTAAAGTAATAATCAACAACATCCAAAGAAACAGTCATGATGTGAAACGATAGTTATAATTTCAATGATCAAAATCATGAACAACAATATAGAATAATGTAACAAATGCTTTGTCATGGAAAATTTCACTATCATAATAGCCACAATGATTTTTTTAATGCTATGAATTTTATTGGTGTTGTGTAGAATCTTGAATCTTGAAATCTATATAGAATCTTGGTGTAGTGTTTTACTTTTGCTTGTGCCTTGATGAGTAGACTTGATTCTCTACCTTGATTTCCTTTATAATATTTCATCTCAAAATGTCCTTAATTTTATCCTTATTTAATGATGTACCTTTAATGGCAAATGAGGATTCTTCCACTTAGTTACTAAGAACTAAGTTCTGATCTGACTTTCTATCTTGGTTGTTCAATTGCTTCTAATTACTTTAATTGATAACTCTATTCTAGCCTTTAGATAGATTAGAGAGTCATTTAAGACTTCCTCTCTAACCTTCTATTTTTATTGTTGTTTATCTTCTTTGGAAGTTGGATATTATGCAAATGTAGAGATATTGATTATATTTAATTGATGAGGTACTAGGTTGTATGCTGCAACTGCTAATTCTTATTGGGGTTTTATCTATTGGGAATGATATTTTCTGTTTAATAATATAGTCACTAAATGTCTCATAATTACTGATTGGACTGTCACTGACTAGTTGTTAAGTTTGTCTCACTTGATGGTTAACTTTTCCTAATAAAATGCTCACCGCATGTTACTGAGGCTGACTATCTATGGAAGTGTTGATTCAATGTGTGTCCTAAACTCCCCCCAATTGCTGATTGGATGATATAGGTCTTATGTTTGATGTTGCCTCCTTTTTGGTTTTATTCATCTAATGGGTCATTGATGAATTGACACTATCAATATAATTTCAAGACTCTCTAATTATATGTGGCAATATTTAGAATCATTTAATAATTACCAACTCCTATGGCATTGAGTAGTTATTTAGATATTTTATTGATTGACATTGAAAATAACCATTCATTGCATATATGTAAAAGTATACAACTATCTTCTGGTGGTTGTTGACGTGTAGACCATAGTATGATTCAATCATCCCCCACAACAATGTTAAGATGAAGTATGAAGCTAGGGTTGTTTGACAGAAAATAAGTTATGATTGGAAGCCATGATCAGTTTGGTGTGATAGTCATGATTAATGTAAATTTTCCAAAAGGTAGAGATTAGGGTTAAGATGATCAGAACTAATGTTGTCGAGATGTGGAAAGGATAATAAGAAGTTGCCTGGTTGAACAGGGATTAGGGACTAATAGTTTCCAAGGAATAGTCCTATGGATTGAGGTTTTTGAAGAGTTTCAAAGTAATAGTCCTATAGATTGAGCTTCAAGATGTTTTTTTATAAAGTAGGAAATCTCATGGGACAAGGAAATTTTTCCTACAAGATAGATTAGAATTGTATTCTAAGAAATAAGAGGAACGACTATTTTTTCTCCCAATGTCTTAAGAGATATTTTTTCCATTGATTTTTTTTTTATAAATAAGGGGCCACGGCCAAGGGAATTTTATTATTAAGTATAAATATTTGTAATTACAAAAAAGAGAGCTGAAATAGTAGGGTTTAGTCATCACCTAATTTCACCATGTTCCCTGTTTCTCAGTCTAAGCATAAGGAACCAAGAGAAAATTTTCAAATATCAACAACCATATCTCAAATTCTTTGAAGTCCATCATAAGAATTCAAAGATCTAGTAACAAAAACAAAACCAGGATTAATAGCTTAGCTTACTATCAATTGCTATGATAATGTTTATGTAAACTATAAGAAAAACTATAAACTAAACAAACTATGCATAATAACATTTTTCAAAATCAATCACGTGGATTTGAAGTTACTTCTCATGCTCTAGATGAAGGGTTTGCCTTCAAATCTTGCTCTGGTAAATGTCTTGACTACTCTAATTCTTGAGCTACTCAAATCGTCGATGATGAGCCTACTTCAAGATGGGATCAAGAGCTGACTCCACCAATTAGAGTCTACAATTTTAAGTGTCAATCAATTCGTCGTTTATATAGGATTCTCGTCATTCTTTTTCAATTTTGGCTTCGTAGGGTCGTCGAAAAAGTGACAGGCTGTGAAAAGGGCTTAGGGTGAAAGGCGCACACAACCTCTCTCACAAAGCCCCTTTTTCCAACCTTTTGGTCATCAATTTTTCGACGCATATGCCAGTCATCGCAAGTTTCGACAAAATAACTTCCACGACACTTTTGGTCGATGGATCTACCTTTGACAACAGGAAAATCGACCTATGATCATTGAAAATTGAGCAAAATTTTATTAGTGCATCTACAATATGTGATGATACCTTTTTCCTAGGACTCATAATTATGACCAGTAAAATGCACAACTATAGGATGGATTTTATATTCTATGATTTTAGCCATGATGTTCTCACAGTATACAATGAGATCAACAATCAATGTACACCCCAAAATGCAATGAATCAAAGAACCCCCGCAAAATAGATGATGTAGGCACTTTATATGTAGTGCATGCACAGTTGCCACTTGATAGAATTGGCTAAAGTGGACTCATAATTATGATTAATAGAACACAAATTATGAAGCAGTAACAAACTCACACAATCAGGACACAAGATCACTAAATGATGCAATTGATTACAAGTACCAAAATAGGCCAAAAGAGACCAAATTTTAAAAGTGATATTTTCGTCTAAAAAATCTTATATAAAATATGGATTGTTCAAAAATAATGACACTTGAAAATGTGTCTGTATGAGCCTTAACGAAGGCTCTGAAGTTGGAAAACTGAGAATTGGACAAGTGCAGTCACCAAAACTTTAAACTTTTGTCCACCATATCCAGAAAATTACACCACCACAAGAAAAGTCATGATTTTCTACCCAAAATGAAAAATAATTTCTTTGAAAAAGGCCTCAAAATGATCAAGATACGAGGTTTCAAAGATAGCCTTCAAAATAAAAACTGAATATGGAGGATATAAAAGTCAAAACTCCCGATGATGTTAGTAGACCAAGAGGTTAATTTTGATTGTCAAATGATCATCACAACAAAAATAAAAATTCCCCTGTTTGACCGTCATATCGCCCTAAATTTTCGCAGAGAGAATCTGGAAGCGTGGCCAAAAAGACAGTCAAAGGACGAATGTATGCTGACTGCAAATGTGCTGACTAGCGACACTTCCCGGAAATGGTTTACTCGCACGTGTCACTATATGACATGTTGGTTCTTCTTACGGGAGCAGAGATTGGTCACGAGCCGCGTTGACTGGTATGGAAGGAAACTGCAGTTTCATCGAGCTCGAAACTTGGGTGACCCCTGCATTGAGGTGTGTGGTTTCACCGAACTCGGAACTTGGGTGAGATGAGTCAGAGCTCCCATCAATGCTATGCCGAGACAAAGTGTTTGTGGGAAAGAATGCCGCACTGGCTGTTCTGTGTGAGTGACTGCCGATTTGATCACTGGTGAGCAGCTCCATTGTGCCTGCGTGGGTAGAAGATCTTGGAGCCGCGTTGATCAGGTCACTGAGCTCGGGGCTCGACTTTTTCTGCCGCGGTGCAGTGCATAGACACCGAGCCGCTTTGGAGCAGAAGAAGCTCGACGTTGGAGGACCGAGTCGTAGTGCATGGTGGTGCAAGGAACCTCCATGAAAAAACAGGGTGTCAATGGTGTTGAGTAGGATAGGATTGATGATTTGATGTAACAAGGGCCAGATCCAAGGGATAATCCCAAATTGTAATAATTGGTCCAAATTGTAAGGTTAATAGTCTTAAGCTAACTTTATAAACCTTAGGACTCATTAGACCAAATGGACTTGTTGGTATCTATAGGGTCTAGGATCAAGTAATTTGATGTTATGGTTATGTTTTAGTCCATAAGAAGCTTGGGTAAGGATCTATGGCAATTTGAAGTCATTAAATGCAAAGGTGCTCAAAAAGTGTAAATGTTGTCAAGCAACATTTAAAAGTTGCTATGCAAGTTTTCAAAAGTTGTCCAAGAAGTTGCATTCTTGCAACCAATGGTTGGAACCTTTTAAAATCGGTTTTAGCCATTGGAGGAGGCATATTAAGGTCCATTTTGAACATCCAAGATAGTTGGTTGTCATTGCATGAAGTTTGGTGGAGATTTTGAATTAAGAAACCCCAATTTTGCTTAAATTCTTTGATCTTCCATACGATACATCCTCTTGGTGATTGAAACTGGTGAAAATATGAAGGATTCATATAGTTTTGTGTGTTATGGTATGAATGCATTTGATTTGAGTAAAATTGGTGGAGTTTGGTGGGAGTTCTGATCAAATTGGTGGAGACTGCCGAGGAAGCCCTTGTTTATAGGGTCCAGTCAAAGATGGAGCCCTAACTTGTCATCCTAGTGTGGAAAATCCATGAATTCTAGTGGAATGCAATTTATCGGCATGCACTTTAGGAATCCTGAAGGGTAGGATCAAAGTGCATGGGTTGGTGATTTTCCCACCAAGCCCTAGGCTAAACACACCCATGAGTTTAGTCTAGACACAAGGAGGATTGATGTAACAGTCACACTAGTGAGTGGTTGGGATCAATTGAAGTGTGGATCTATTAAATTTAGGGGTAGTAGAACATGTCTAAGTGATTATATTGGTTCTGTGAACCCATTTCTTAAGATCCCCTTTGGAAACCAATCCTAATTAGGCCTATTAGGTTTGTGTCTTTTGGTGAGGATTTAGAGGTACAGGAGTAGAATCAAGTACTAATCTCTTGGGGTTTGTTCAAGTTCCATAAAGGGTATCTGAATCCCTTTTTTTTAAAGGAACCTAGACCGGTGTGGGGAATTATTCTTCGAAAATTGACTGGCTAGGGCTACTAGCGATTAGAACAATTTTGAGCATTTGAGTGGGACCCCAATCTATAAATGAAGTATCAAAATTTGTTTATAAGGTCAAAATAAGATAGTCTTGAGTGTAGGAACTCTTGGTATTCCCCTATAAGACAAGAATTCATGATTGAAGGATATATTGGTGTTTGGAGAGACTCTAGGTGACTGTTTTGGTTCATGTATTGAGACAATAGGAGTGTGAAGACAAGTAAGTTGGGCTTATCAAAATTCTAGTTGCCCACTCTGCATCAAGTGGTATAAAAGCCCTAGGAGTATCCTTAGGGAAAAGGATTTGGAAAATATGTTAGAAGGTGGAGATGGTGAAGAGATCCCTTGAAGGGTCACCAATGTGGAGCACAATAAGATAATGAGGGAGCACATGAGAGAGAAGAAAGATGCAAGCAGATATAAAAAGGCTTAAGAGAAAGGTAGAAAGAAGGGATGGATACTCTGAAGAAGAAGGAGATGGGTATGAATAAGAGACTCCTTTGCAGGCTAGAGAGAGTACCTATTGATCAGAGGCCCTTCGTTGAAGCCCTTGAAAGGGTAGGAAATAAGGAGAGTAAAGAAAACTTGTCAATGTTGCTTGGGAAGTTCAATCCAAAGGAGATTATGGATTGGTCGGAGAGCTTAGAAAATCATTTTGAATGTGATGGAGTTCCTGAGAAATAGAAGGTGAGAACTGCCAAGTCCAAGTTGAAAGGTTCTTTCCTTAGTTGATGGAACTTCTTACAGAATGAGAAGATAGAGGAAGGGAGAAACCATATATCTTCACGAAAGAGAATGGTTGTAGAGATAAAGAAGTAGTATGTATGAGAGGATTATGAAGTAATGATGCATAGAAGGATACAAAATCTAAGGCAAGATAACTTAGATGTAAGTACCTACAATAAGGAATTTTATAAGATGTCCCTCAAGTTAAAAGTACATAAGAGTGAGAAGAAAAAGTTGGAAAGGTATTTGAATGGTCTCAAATACAATATTCAGGATGAACTTAGTCTCTTCAATCCTTAGATAGTTCATAAATGTTTTCAAATGGCACTGAGAATTGAAGGAAAAAAAAGGAAGGGAGATAACCAAAATAGAGGAAGATGAGGAAACTTCAGAGGAAGAGGTAGATTTTGTGGAAGAGGAACATCTCCTAGGCCACAAGGAGAGTCAAATAACCAGAACCAAGAAGGGGAGACAAGCCATAGAGACATTTTCAGAGGAATAAGATCTAGTAGCAGAGGAAGATTTAGGGGTTGAAGACCCAATGTTTTCACAGGTAGATGTTTCACTTGCAATCAAGATGGTCACTAGTATTTCAATGCCTTGAGAAGCAAGGAATTAACAGACAAGGAGGAGATAGGAGAACCAAGTTGACAATGGAGGAAGATAACCAAAGTGTGACTTCATATCACACATCTAATTCAAGGCCTGCAGATCATGAACAAGGAGAATGTTTGATGTTCCATAGGACACTCTTTATGGTCCCCATAGCTAAGGGGCCATCCCAAAGGAAGTCATTGTTCAGAACCACCTACAAGGTGAATGGAAAGATATAAAAATTTATAGTAGATTCAGGTTCTACTGATAATCTTTCTTCTAAAGAATTAGTTGATAAGCTTAAACTTCAAAAGATTCCTCAACCATACCCCTATAGAGTCTCATGGCTAAATAAGGAGAAACAGACATTGATTAGTGAACAAGTTTGGGTAGAATTTATCATAAGGGAGTATAGGGATAAGATCCTATGTGATGTAGAAGAGATGGATGCATGTCACCTTTTTCTAGGGAGGCCTTGGAAATATGATGTAGATGCAAGGCATGATAGGAAGAAGAATGTGTATTCTGTGACTAAGGATGGCGTGAACTATACAATGACTCCACTCCCTGATAATGGAAAATAGAACCATGTAGTAACCAATGTGATGTTAGTAGGGGAAAAATATTTCATGAAGGCTCTAAAGGAGAAAGATACGCCTTGTTTTTCATGAAGTCTCTAAAGAGATTCCAATAGAGAAGCCTACAGATAATATGCAAAAGAAGGATGTAGGTCCTAAAGAAGTGAAGTAATTATTGGACAGATATAAAGGGGTAGTTTTAGGAAGCACCCCAGAGACTTTGCCAGCAAAAAGAGAAGTCAGTTACTGTATAGATCTAATCCTTGGTGCAACCTTACCAAACAAAGCATCCTATAAGATGATCCTAGAGAAGAATGAAGAGATAACAAGGCAGATTGAATAATTGATCACCAAGGGGTTCATAATGAAAGTATAAGTCCATGTGAAGTCCTAGTAGTGTTGGCTCCTATGAAAGAAGGGACATGGAGGCTTTGCACGCACTTTAGAGAAATCAATAGGAATACTATAAGATATATATTTCCTATGCCTAGAATAGAAGACCTATTGGACTGTTTAGGATGGGAAAAATACTACTCAAAGGTGGATTTGAAGAGTGGTTACCACAAGATAAGGATAAGAGAGGGAGATAAGTGCAAAATGAACTTCAACGCAATAGAGGGTCTTTATGAATTTCTAGTAATGCATTTTGGTCTCTCCAATGCCCTAGCACTTTTATGAGGCTTATGAATGAGGTCTTGAAGCCTTACATTAACAAATTTGTGGTTGTCTATCTTGATGATATACTAATTTTTATCAAGGACAGGGATGAACACATAGTGCATTTGGATTTGGTTTTGAAAAAATATATAATGAGCACTTGAAATAAATTTGGACAAGTGTGCGTTTTTGCAGGAGGAACTAGTGTTTCTTGGATTTTTGATATCAAAGGATAGTCTCAAGATGGATCCCTCTAAGGTGGAGGTGATTCTAAATTTGCCAATCCCAAGGTCTACATTAGAGGTAAGAATTTTTCATGGTCTTGCCAATTTTTAAAGGAAATTTGTTAGAAACTTTAGTGGTGTGTTTGCTCCCATGATTACCACAATAAAAGGGGGTAGGACATGCAATTTTGTGTAGACTAAGGATGCAGATAACTCATTTGAGTACTTGAAAAGGAGGGTTGTAGATCAACCAATATTGGTTTTTCCTCATTTTCAAAAGGTCTTCACATTTGAATGTGATGGTAGTAACAAAGCCATTGGTAGTGTGTTGAGCCAAGAAGGAAGGCATGCTGCTTTCTTCAATGAAAAATTAAGTGAAGAAAAATAGAAGTACTCCACTTATGATTTAAAACTCTATGCTATGGTGCAATCTCTTAGGAAATGGAGACACTACTTACTTCCTAAGGAATTTTTTGTATATACTGACAATCATGCTCTTAATTTCTTGAACAAGCAGGAGAAGTTGAAGCACCAACACATGAAATAGATGGAGTTCTTTCAATCTTACGCATTCACCATAAAACATAAGAAGGGTGTAGCCAACTGCTAAGTGTTATTTTTACACAATTCAATTGCTAGGATCTCGAGATTGGATTTCCTCTCTTGAAATAATAACAGAGTTATTCCCAAGGTTCTCCATGGTTGTGGTACAACCTGCTTGGTAACTCAATTGAAAATAAACGTGAATGTTCACGAGGAGGCCTTTGCTGGTACTTTCAAGATGTCAAATTCCAAAACAACTTTAGTACTTTTTTGTATTTTCTAAATTATCAATAAATGTATTTTACTTATGATGCAAATTTATGTTTTAAAACTAAAGAGGATTCTAATTACTCCAGATTCATGACAGGAAATTAAAAGAGTTGGGTGACAAGAATAAAGAAAATTTTGCTGAAAATGAAATCCTAACGGACAAAAAACATTGTTAATCCTTCCTCGTGAATTAAAATGATGGAGAGATTTGGAGAAGCCCACTAGATATAAATCAAACCAAGTAGAAATTATATACCCAACATATGCAATCATTTGGAGAGAAAATGTATTTTACGCATGCAATATTTTCAAAATCTATCAAATCGTGAAGTCACCAAGATGTGCACAACCACGAGATAGATTTATCTTTGAACCCAAAAGATTATCTTTCCCATACATTCATCACAACAAGGTAAATAAACAACAACAAACTCCAATTTAAAGAATCACAGATTCGAGAAATAATAAACACAGTTGGCTCTTTAAAAAGAATGAATAAGAAAACACACATTCATTAATTTCGCATAGATAGCATAAAAGCATCATACCATGAATGAAGGACCAATTGTAGATATTTTTTGCATCAAGAATCTGACCCTCATACATTGTTTTCTCTTACAATATATAGAGTTCTGATCTACAAATGTTGAACTCTAAAACTAGGGCATCAGAGACTCTAAAAACAATGAAAACAAACTAAAACTAAATCTTTCTACATAAAACTACTACTAAATTTATACTAAACTACTTGCATGGATCCTTGATCCATTTACAATTAGTTTTCACATGAAATTAGGGTCAAACATATTAAGAAAGAATAAAAAGTTGAGCTGTAATTCCCTTGTTTGTAACTGGAGTTTTCTTCTTGATCTCTAAGTTCTCCCTTGTAATCTTTATTTTGGGTTCTCTTCAAGGTGGGAACTGATAGAAGACCCTTAATCATTGAAAAATGAATTCAAGGTGTGCATCCATCTGATCTGAAGTTCTATTTTCATGTAAAAAAGAAATCACGCTAAAATGGCCCAGAATTCGGACCCCAAACTTTGCCCCAAAATTTTCCAAGTGAAAATTTGAATAAGTATGGAACTAAAATTTGGGACCCCCAAAATTTTGGACTTTCAAAGGTCGAAAGGCCAAAAAAATAGCCTTTGGAAAATGGCCAAGTATGGAAGAATTCACCTCTCAAAAATGGCTAAGTCTTGATTGAACATTTAGTTTGGGAACACCTCTAGATGAGCAGCTTGCAACCTCTGTACTATTTCCTGTACTTCCTCATAGTTCACTTCTTTCCTTTTCACTTTATAAATGCATCATTCTTTCTTCACTCTGAAGATGGTCAATTTAGAAGCAAAGAACTTGATCTCCTCTTCTTGTTCAAAGATCCTTTGCATATCCTCCTTGAAGTAGAACAGTTTGTGTAGGTCCTCTTTGGTCCTAAATCCTTCCAGAATACCTTTGAATTGTTGCATCACTTCTTTGGTTGGGCATAAAATTTTCCTTTCCTCATTTTAGTATAACTCTAAGTCAATACCTACAAAAAAGTTCCCTATTTCTTCTACCCATTCCATGATCTCCTTATGCTTTTGATTCACCTTCTCTAGACATTTCTTATGGAATTTTGTGGAGTTTTCTATACTCTTGGTCCAGGTACTAAATTTATCTATCCCTTCACCTTCATATCTCTTGACCAAAATATAGAAGCGCTCTTTCCTAATTATCTCAAGATTTTGTAGAGTTGATCGCCATTGGGACAATTCAGATTTTAACCCTCCATCTCCTTCCATAAGATCCACCAAATGGGTGGCTTCCCTAAGGATAACCGTGAATGGCCAGAAGATATCCCTAACCACGTTCTCTCCCCTTTGGTCAAAATTGTTCTTCCAATCAGTACATTCCTAAATGAAAGAATGGGTTACCCTTGCTGGCAAGTGTGAAGTAGCTTTCTTCTCTAGTACGACTTGTATTGAAGCCTCTAGGAAATTTGGGTCAGTGGGACCCACCATCTTATAGACGAATTTCTTCATAGCCTCATTCTTCTCTGTTAGGGAATTGATAGTTTCTTCATCTTTTCTCATGAAACCTAGAGCATATTTGAGCCCTAAAGCTGCCAAGGTCTTACTTACTTCTCTTGTTGGTTTCCTAGACCCACCTCCTCAAATGTATAATCTTCTGGTGTTATTTGTGCTTGATATGTGCTAGTAGAGGGAACTACCACCTATGCTTTCCATCGATCCTTGGTGTCTTGAGTAACATATGATATGGTTCTTGTCGGTAGATTAGTGTCCGTTTGATGGAAGGCTTGCCCTAAGAATGACATATATGTGTCCTCTTCATCCTCTTCATCTTTGTAAGTCCTTTTTTGGGGCTGAATCTCTTTAGTGAACCAAGTGGGTTTACTAAAGGTTGTAATTGTCTCATACAGGGAAATGTGGAGGACTAAATCCAAGCTTTGTGGAGGAGGAGTCACCCTCTCCTCTTTATCTGACTCTTCTTCATGTTCACCCTCTTCTCTTCTCTTCCTGATTCACTTCTTCTTCATGTCTTTCTTCCTCTCCCTTGTCTTCTTCTCTTATTGCATCATGTTCATCTTTATCTTTACCCTCACGCTTGGAGGAATAGATTGATATCTTTGTACTAAGACATTTCATAGCTTCTAGTGTGATCTTGAGGGGAGGTGTAGCTTCTGTACTAACCGAAACTTGGAGAGTCTGGCTAGAGGAAGGCAGAGTAATAGATGGTGGTGGAGTTGGCATTTGCATCGTAGATGGGGGAGTGGAAATGGAAGGTGGTGGAGTGTGTGGGAGTTGGGAGAGAAGGTGGTGGAGTAGGAATGGGAGTTGGGAGAGAGGGTTATGGAGTAGGAATGGAAGGTGGAGGAGTTGGTGTGGCACTTTCCTCTGCAATCTTACCCACTTCTATGTTTTTGGCAACATTAATGACTTGAGTTTTTGCCCTTTATTGGTGCTAGAATTCACTCCTATGAGAGGCACATTTAGTGCAGGGTTTGTGAAATAGGATGGAGGTGGAGCGGAGATCTCCTAAGGATGGATGGCTGCATGTGCCTCTGTGTTAATTCCTATCGTTGAGTCCAGTGTATCTTGTCCTGGATTTGCAAAACCCTCTAGACCCTCAAAATATGACACAAGGAGCTCATCTAAGCCAAGAGTATCCAAAGGATTGTCATGCTCCTTTTGAGAGTCTCTATCTTCTTCTTTGTGGTCTCCTTTTTCCTTAGAGAGGCTGCCCGAGATCTTGTCCTTTTTACTAAGGGCACATCCTCTAGTTCTGGTTCCTCTTGCAAATTCTCTTATCAGGAAGAGGCATAAGCTCTATTTCTCTTGTAAATCTTCTTCCCTTCTCCAATGGTAGTAGGAGAAAAATTAGAGATGGAAGGGCCTTCTCCTTGGGTGTCCTATGATGGTCCAATAGGAGGATCTATTTTCCCTATCATCTTGGTCTTTGGGGTCTTGTGCCTAGGGTAGAACCATATTCTACTGCACGTTCATGCCCATATACTGTTCCCAACTTTTAGGGTGGGACCTTCTTGAACTGGGGCACTGCAGGCTTCTCTCCTTGTTTCTTGTCCACCTTCTTGGGTAGATCCATTTGTGTCTTTATGGGAATAGGATCCATTTGATAAGGCTTTTTGATCCATGCCATAGTTTCTTTGACCACATGCCTTTCTTCTAATTCAATGCTCTCATTTTCCTCTTTGTCTATCTCTACATTCAAGATAGGCCTATTGTATATTTTATCAATATTATAGAGCGGCTCCAGCACATTATCTAAATCTGTCCCAAACCTTGGGGGGATATTGACCTCTAAGGTTTCTTGTGGTAATGTGAGGGACATCCTACAATAATCCCTAATTCTCACCTCATATCCATCCACACAATTCATCCAATGATCTTCAATATGTGGCTCATGAATGTAGAATTTACCAATGATATGGTTGTATGTGCCTATAGGGTCAAATCTGGCTTGGATTTATTCATATTTTTGGAGTGGGAATTCATCCAACTAAAAGTCCAATGACTTGAAAATATTCATATCTTGGAGAGTGTAGGGGCCTATGGAAATCAGGAAATCCCAACAATGTTTCTTCTTATGCTTGATATGCTCATATGCATCTGCGAGCTGCCTAGCCATTTCCTGAATGATTACCCAATAAGATGGGTACCTAGGTAGTTTCTTGGGGCTCAAGGTAGATCTTTCCACTTTGATGTATGTGAAGGTTTGGAATTGTATGTAATATGCCCCTACAACCCTTATTCTCGAAGCAGTCTCCTCTGATAATCTTTTCGCATAGTCAACTTCTATGGACCTAATGGCTGCAAAGATGAATGCAACATTTACTATTCTATAATTTGGCTCACTAAAGGCCCCTCATTTTTTCATCCCTAGATATTCTTTTCGGTTGGCCAGTAGGTACACTATATATGAGGTCATATAAAACTTGGGATTGTGCTTTATAGTAGTCAGTTGCTCATCCAACTTATCACTTAGGATGGTGGGCCAATCAAAGTTGTCCTTGTGATTCCTTATCTTCTTTATTATTAAGATAATCCAGATCTCAAGTTGGATAGACTGAGGTAGTCCACATACTCATCTTATCAACATGACTGTCACTTCAATGTCGTCCCTCAAGTATCCTCTTCTGAGGTCTAATTTGTCTAGCTTATATTTTGGGAGAGGCTATAGGAGGTACTCTTGATTTTAAATTTCATAAGCTTCTTGGGTCTTATTTTGAAACCATCTCAAGCCCTTTTCTATGGAGAAGTCATAGAACTTATCCACATCTTTCTAAAGATGGAATACATCTTTGATGTTGTCTTCCCTAAGGTCAAGAACCACCTATCCATCTATTTTTTTAGCCATCCTCTCATCTGGTGTGTAGTGGTTGGCCAATGTCATGATGAGCTAAGAGGACACAACCCACACCGGGTGTGCTACTGCATTGACTAGGCTTGACAAGACCAAGGAGGGGAAATCTTCAGTTCTTCCTCCTAATTGGGAACACCTTACCAAGAATTCATACCAGTCCGTAGTCCCGATGTCCATATTGGTGATTTCCTAGCCCTTATTCCTGATCTTTGAAGGGGGATGATACCCTTTCAACATGTACTTCATTGGTGATGCTATCCACTTTTCATGCATTCCTCCGAGGAAAAATGCAAATATCAGTATCTTTATTTCAGAAGAAACTACTTAAAGCAGGAAAGAAACAAAAAATATAATTAAGAAAACCAGAAGCAGGTGGCTCTTTAAATAGACAGGAATGAAATTTATAGCTCTTTTCAATATTTCATACTTTTAGACTCCAAAGACAAGATAGGGGTGTGAAAAGCCAAAATTTGAGGGATGAGGATATGGAGAAGCAAGTATTTTTGGATTTGTGGAGTGCAAAAATTATGAGGAAATTCTAGGTCTGAAAGTTTGAAATCTTGAAAGACTCAAGGGGTTGATGAAATGTTTTTGGTCTTTTGATGTGCAAAGGTCCAAAGAAAGTTTTGGAGTCTCAAAAACTGAAACTTCTAGGAGGGGAGATATTTTCTTTGGGGTTTCAGTGTTTCGGCAGTGTCCAATTATCCATGACATCAAACGTCTGAAAGTGTGAAACTACACTTAGAAAACTCCAGCGAGGGGGTTCTTTTCAACCTTTCAAAGACCAAAAACTTGTGACTTGGTCGCGACACAAAACATCCTAACCCTAAAAATATGAAAGGAAAGAGACAAAAAATCAAAAAAGGGAGCACGACCCATCCAGATGTCCAAATTTTCAAACGGTAGAGACCTAGGAAGGAGGACAAAATGGCTGATGCAAACACAGTAACTGAAAGACAAAAAAAACACTAAACCCAAATCTTGAACGAAGGAGAGAAAGGAGAATGAAAGAGACCCTAATTGCAAAGGTGCGAGGATAGGGTGAGTCTAGAAGGATGTCAATTGTGAAGAGGATCAATGTAGTGATGAAAGACAAGGAGGAAAGGAAGGAAGATAGTGGGCATGCATGGATCTCAAAAATGCAGGAGGAAGATAAGAAGACAAGTGAGGAAAAAAAGGTGCTCGGGCTAGTTTTATAGCATGTGGGGTGACGTCACCTACTTCAGGGTTTTGAAGGCCAAAACCTCAAAGTCTGATGACCTCCTCCCTCTTTTGACATTTCAGTGACCAAAATACTAAAAGGTGTGGGCTCAACCTCTTGGCCTTCTATGTTTCAACATTTTGGAGGTCGGAGGACATCCTCATGTCTAAAATTCCAAAAGTACAAAGGGCTAAGAAGTACCTTGGCTTCCTCAAAAGGCCCCTCTAAATTAGAGTTCAAGGAGCAAGGGGAGGGAGAAACCAAAAAAAAAGAAAGAAGGGGGTCCCCCATGGTCAAAGGACCAAAAAAATGGGGTGTGTGTTGTGGACCTACAAAAAATAGCCCCAACAAAAGGAGGACTGACCGAGGCATTTCTTTATCTTCAAGACCCTTCTAGATTCTAGCTTTGCAATGGAATGAAAACCAAGAGATTCTCGTGTTGACTATCTTTCAATGACTCCCTAGTTTGAAGTTTTCTTCTTATCTCCCAATGTGTTTTCATGTGTGTTCATATCTCGACCTTTGATTGCAGTGACCAGAACATTTGTATTGTTGACAACCTTTGCCACATAGACCAGGGCTTCCTAGAAAGATATTTTCTACTAGTCAGGTGTCTATATCCCTGACAAATTTTTTCCTGAGTCCCAAATCTAACCTTGTTCTACTCCCAGCCAGGCGTCCATAGCCCTGGTAGAGGTTTTTATAGTCACCCTTGTCTATTTGGTTTGCTGGGGATGGAGCTATGTAGGAGAGTTCTTTTCATTGAAACAATTTATTATTCTTTGCATGAGCCATATCAAGACCCTTGATCTGTGTAGTTATATACTTAGGTACATACTATCTTCTTTGAGAAATCCAAGCAATGATTAGGTTTTGCTACCCATATTTTATGATTATAACTACCTTTTAGGCCATTTATTTGGTTCACTTGTTTCTTTCATCTTCATTTATTATCCCTTTCCTCCTTTTGTGTTCACTAGACTTGGGTTCTGGGATCGGTGGGTACCCGAATCAACATACTAGTTCTGGTCCCAACTGAAAAATGCTCAAGAAACCAATTCTCTTGGGTGTTGTTTATTAGTGTGCTTTGTGATTAGGATGACCGATCATTGAACATCTTTCTGATTGTCAATGGAAGATACTGCCACTTTTGAATTTTGGAACGTTCTCTGCACTATATGTTTCTTTGGATAATTTTACCAAGAAATACCTTTGCTCCAATTTAAGGACCACTTGGAATGATTCTATGACACACTGACCCAAAGAAAAAGGAAGCAATGAGCCTTGACAAAAGGAGGGGAACAACCAACGATAGACGAAACAGACTGACAACAAGAAAATGAAAGAAATAAAAGGAGAGAAACCAAAAAAAAAAGATAAAAGGGATGAAAGGCAGTCTAGTTTAGGATCTAAAATAGTGTTTGAGGAATTACCCATTGACTGGAAATGGGATCAACTCTCTATCTAAGGCACTGATCCTGAAACTGTTTTACCCAAATATCTCTGATATTTGATAGGGGCATGTCCACAATTTTTTAAATTTGGTGTGGTTGCTTGAATTTTCTTTTTCCTTATCCCACATGACGACAAGGTAAGAGATCCTAAAAGCTTTGATGGTGGCTCTCTTACTAAACCATCGCTTTAAAATGGCCTGGTGCTTTGACAATGCTCCAGGGCCAAAGTTATTTTCCCCTCCAGAGTTGAGGAGGTTCATGAGTCAAACATGCACTCGATCTTCACCTCCAATGTACTGGTCCATAAATCTCAGGATTGGTATTTTCAAATTCATAGGGAAGACTGGTTGCAAGCTATAGACCAATTGGTATGGGGATGTATGCAAGGCATTATTAATCCTCACTTGGTTTGTCCATAAATCTTATTTCTATTGTGTGTTCCAATTCTAGGTGTTTTCATCGAGGAGGTGTTTAATCATTGGTGTTAGGTTCCTACTTGTGGACTCTGCTACGCCATTTCCTTATGGATAATAATTAGAAGAAAATTTAAGGATTACCAGATTTTTGAAGGCCCATTGCATGAGCAAGGTGGAGTAAAAGGATGGGGCATTTTCACATACTAGATAGAATGACATCCCAAACCTAGTTATGATGTGCTCCTCTAAGAACCTCGTTACCACTTCTGTGGTGCAATTCTTCAGTGCTTGGGCCTCTATTGAGTGCGTGCAGTAATTGATAGTCGTTAGGATGAAATTATGACCTGGAAATGAAGGGGGGTTAAACATTTCAATAAAATTCAAGCCCCAATGGAAAAACATGCATACCTCATATACTGGTTGTAAGGGCATCATTGGATTTTTCTCTCATGTTGCACTCATCTGGCAACTGTGTCAATGATCTTATGTGTTTTCTAGTGTCTTTGAACAATGTTGGCCAAAAATACCCTTCCCTCAAAACTTAGTGCTCAGTTGCCTCAGCTAACCGATGTCCTATCCTGTATTTGTCATTGAAATCTCTTAGGACTTGTTTCTCTTCGAGCCTATCTAGGCACCTCAGGTATAGACCTTCATAATTGCATTTATATAGATGACCATTCTTCAACATGTATGAGTTAATTTTTATTTTCAAAGCCCTTTTCTGTGAGCTATTCATCCCCTCTGGGAAGTGGTTTTGTAGTAGGTAGTAGACTATATATTGATACCATATATCAGTGATCACACCCTGATCAGTGTAAGTTTGGCATATTAGACCCTCTTCTACTTCAGAGATTAGCTTTTTCATGCCTTTGCCTCTTACTAGTTTCATTGGCTGGATTTCTAGGTCAATTTTTTGTAGGATCGTCATCCATTTTCCCCTTCGCTCTCCTAGCTCATTCTGCATCAACAAAGATTATATGACCACGTCGAGGAATATCCCGAAGGATTTTCTCCTTAGGATGTAATGCCAAAATTTCTTCATTTCTTTGACTAAAGAAAAAGATTTTTTGTCTAGGTTGGGGTACTTGACTTCAGCGTTCTTAAGGGGGGAACTCATGAAGGATATTAGCCTCTCTTTCACCTCATCCTTTTTCTATGTGAGGATGCATGTGCAAGAATGTTCTGATGTGAAAGAATATACCTTGAAAGGGATAGTGTAATCTAGACTTACATGAAGAGGGGCCATAGCAATTGCGTTCTTGATCTCTTCAAACAAATTTCTTACTGGGGGTTTCCACTCAATTTTAGCATCTTTCTTCAACATGTCATTGAGTGGCTTTACTATCTTGGAAAATTTTCTAATGAACTTCCTCACAAAGTTAATCTTCCTGAAGAAGGATTTAAACTCTTTGTGGCTATGAGGCGGTGTCAGCTTGAGAATGGTTTGGACCCATTTGGGGTCAATTAATATTCCTATTTATGAAATTATATGCCCAAGCAACTTGCCTTATGTGATCCCAAATACACATTTATTAGGATTGAGGGAATTCCTGTACTTCTTGCATCTTTGGAGGACTCTTCTTAGATAAATTATATGATCAGCTCATTGTTTTGAAAAAACTATGAGATTGTCCATATAGATGATGATACATTTTCCAACTATCCCCTTGAAATTAGTGTCTATCGCTCTCTAGATATTCACCCTAGCATTAATTAAATTGAAGGTCATCCGTCGATAGGAAAATGTCCCCCATTTGGTGTTGAATGTCATCTTTAATTTATCTTCCTCTTGTACCATTACTTGAGTATACCCTGAATAACCATCCAGGAAGGGCATCATTTGGGAACCATTTACTACTTGAAGTACTTCATCAAGAGAATGGTGTGGGTAGTTGTCTTTGTGAGAGGCTTTGTTTAGATTTTGGTAATCCATGCACAATATGATCTCACCAGTCTTCTTTCTCATGAGTACCAAGTTCGCTACCCATGTGGAGTGCTGAATTGGGAATATGATCCTTGCATTCAGCAACTTCTAGACTTCTTTTTGTATTAGGGGCTCCATAGTAGGGTTCACGGGACGTTGACACTGTCAGAATGGTTTAGATTCTAGTTTTAGTGGGATATTATGCACTATGACTGAGGTGTCAAATTTTTTCAGTTCCTCATAACTCCAAGCTATGACATCTCAATATTCCGTAAGGAGTTGGAACATCTCCTTCTTCTCTTCTTTGGTACATGCTTTCATGATGCAGACCTCTCTTGGCTCATCTTTAGTGCCAAGGTTGCATGTTTTGTATTCTTTACCATCGGGTGGTATGTCTGGGTGTCTTCTCATAGCAGTCCCGTCACTATCAAAAACACTTTCTAGTTCCACCATTCCTTTCGGTATGGAATTGGTCCTTAGTTTTATGATACCTTGATTTTTTGGGTCCTCCGGGCTAACTTCTTCTTCTTCCTCTTCCTTCCCTTCATCTATAATCTTCTTTTCAAACACACATGCACACATGATGAACTCAAGGATGTGTTTGTCATCTTGAAAGACTTGGAAATTGGTAATATTATCTGGAATGGCTAGAGCTGCAATGAATTCAACGGAGAACTTCTTTAGTTTAGATTTCTCCATTGGGTGTAATGAACTAGCGGATATAGCTAGAGCATCGATGATGACATTGTACCTCTATGGGATGGATTTGATGTTGAATTATTTGAAGTAATATTGACTGCATGTTTTTTTGACAATCAGTTGCGAGTATCCTTCTATTGTTAAGAATTTTATTCCCTTCTCAGGAGCCAAGAGGAGTCCACTAACCAACACTTTATATTCTGCAACATTGTTAGCGCATATAAATTATAACTTATAAGCACCATAGAAAGACTTACCTCTTGAATTTATTAGTTTGATCCCCGCACCTATTCCTTGTTTACACTTAGACCCTTTGAAGTGTAATTTCCATATTTGGTATTTTTTTGTGAGGTTTGACTTGGGTGGGACATTCCTTGAGAATCCCCCTATTTTGAGCTTCTGCTTCTTTCCACCATTGCTACCTGAGGAAGTTAACTCTTCTTTCCCTAACCCTTGAATATTCTTGAGGTCTATGGATTCAGTACCTTCACCTTCATGATCTTCCTGTAGCTTTTTGTAGGGTGGACACATGCTATCATCTCAAGTGCTCCAGTCACTAAATACGTCCATGCTAGGCCTCTTGTTATCTAGATTTGACCAACTATCTTAACTCTAGGTTGATGTGTCAGGATCAAAGGGGATATTTTCCTTTGGCATGGTGTCACCTACATTTACCACCTTAACGCTTCCCCTTTCTACCTCAAGCCTCTCTAGGACTCTGATTGGTAGGAAATTTGAGTTAACACTCGTGACAACACATCTTGGCAACTGGGGCATGTGAATTCTGAATGACTTACTTGGTGTAACTAGTAGTACCCTAGTAACAAGAGGATGTTAGGTTTTGCCTCCCTCCCTAGGTGTTGTAGACTTTTCATCATGCTATTGATAAATTTTTGAAATATTTCATCATTGATGTTGAGCTCTAGTAGGCCTTGTACAAGGCTATGGTCTTTTTCTTCAACTTCTTTGATTCAGAAGATGAGAATGGCATCCATCCGATAGGTTCCTAGGTCAGTCTGTGTGAACAAAACTTCATTCAGAGAATCATAGTCTGTGATCATCCTTTTAAATTGGGTTCAACATCAATCTTGATTTGATTGTTCTGTCCCTTCCATGGTAGCCATAACTAGGTGAAATAAGTGGACAACCATCCTCTCAAGCATTTGGTCCATTCTTGGCTCAGCAACATTCCATAAGTCTCTAGGATATCCACTATGTGCACATTAATGTATTCTTGTATCCTTGGGTCAGCAACCAGTTGGGTGTGCACTTCCTTAAGTTTGCCAATTACCTTGACTTTTGTTTTGTCAAGTTGAATCACTACTATGTATATTTTTTGCAGAACCATCCCCAAATTTTGACAGATGGATAAGGGCATGATGTTACATGAAGCTCCATAATCAATTAGGCAATTGCATAAGTTTTTCTTGAATATTCATAGACTGTGTAGGAATGGTGGTGTATCTCTACCTTGTCTTTGAACATCTGTGGGAAAGCTTTGGAAGTGTTGATATTAGAGGTGGTGTTCTTTGCACTACTGGCCATTGTACCTTGTTTTGAATGGTCCAAGAATTTTTAGGAGTGTACCATAAAACATGTTTGGTGGAGATGATGTAGGAGTACTCTAACCTCTAGGTGGCACAGGGTTTTTTCTTGCCCAGGGGGCTGGTGGAGTTGGTTGTTTTCCCAGAGGTATACCATTGGTTAGAGGTTCCTTTTGGCTATGTAAGTTATATGAGTTCTGATGATCATTTTGGAAGGCATGAACTTTAGAATATTTAGGCTCGTTCTCCTTCAGAAATGAGAACATGAACTCTTCTTCTCCCGTATACGTGTTCAAAATTTCCCCACTTCTAGACTCATAGGAGTAAAACATCATGTCGTTAAATTGAACAGGTGGCTCCTCTAGATTTTGAGGATATTGATTATAGGGGTTTCTTCCATACCCATCATTACCTTGGTGTGGATTCAGAGCCCTGAAAAAATTGGCCTCCGCAACCTCATAAGTATTACCACTATCTCCGGGTATGCTACCATTGTTGGGTCGAGTGTTCCATGGTCTATTGGGTCTTTTCTACCCAAATGGCTTATGCTATGAATTTTTGTTATTTTTTTAGGTTTTGAAACTCTAATTTTGATTCTCAGGGTAAGAATTAGGAGCAGCAGGCGCCCGTTGGTATCCACTTTAGTTTTTTGAGCGATTTAACTTCATTCTAGTGAGCTCATTTGTGACTTTGAATAGGGTTTTCTTCACGACATCCAACTCGGAGGCTAGGTGAGTATCAGGTTCAGATTGGGGTGCAACCCTTTACTCCAAGAACACTATATTATGAGCCTCATAATTGGGATAAGTGATGGGTTGTGGTGGGTTTGTGAATGGTTGTGTCAGAATCGGGTTTAATGAAGGAATGTGGGTGGCAAAAGCTTGACTTCTTGCTGAAAATTGATGCAGAGTAGTGATGTTGCCAATGGTAGGCATGACCCTGAAGCTCCCTTCTTGTGAATCAATTTATTGTGTAAACAATATGGCCTTGTTGTATACCTTTTCCATTGTGTCCCTATCTACGAGGAGAAGCCTTCTTAAAAAAAATGAAGTGAAGGGGTCCAGGGCTGTAAGGTAAACTTGTATGATGGCTGCCTCTAGTATTGTATAAGGAGCTTCCAATTTTTTATGCATCTTGTGGAAATGATGATTGAACATGGAAATGGGCTCCTTGGGATATTTTCTCATTGTTATGAACTCGTGATGCATTGTAGCAGGATCCACATACAACTTAAATTGGTTAAGAAATTTGGGCCATGCAGAGATAGATCCTCGTGGTAAGTTCGGGTACAAATTGCATGCAAAATCCCCAAAAGTGTATGGGAAAAAGAAGCAAACTACATCTTGGTGGGAAATATCCTTGAAAATATAAATTTCTTTTAAGGCACAGATGTGCTCTTCTTCTGTCCTCGATTCTGGATATGGGTTGAAGTAAGAAGATGAGTCCACTTGATGTGGAACTTTCATACTTAGCAAAATTCCTGAAATCACAATCAATGAAACGGGTTCCCACTTAGAATGAATGGGGTCTCGTTTAGCTTCGGGGTCCCGAGCCTAAAAAATTAGAAACGGGGTCCCATTTTGAAAAATGAAACGGGGCCCCATTTCAAAATGGGATCCCGTTTTGAAAAAATATTATTTTTTAAAGAAAACCTTCTATCGATTCATTTATATGTTATGAATTTAAAAAAAGGTAAATAGGGTAACGTTTAATAAACGAGATCCTGTTTCTAAAATTTTTGAATTTCAAGCATACTTTTATTCTTGGATTTTGGTTTGGAAAGAGGCTTGGGTATCCAAACCATAGCCTTGGACCTGGTTTGACCTCCAACCTGAAGGCTCTGCTAGTGTCCATACAAAATAAGGACTTTAGACATATATCTAAAGAATTTCTCAGTGAAATTTTTTGAAAAAATAAAAACCCATTATAGTTCAGACTGTGTTGATTCCAAATATGTAATTTTTAAAAAAAATTTGATTAAAATTTCTATTTTTCATTGAATTTCTACTGAAATAGGTCCACAAACTAAAGATAACAAGCTATTTTGTTATTTTAATAACATTTTGATTTGAAAGTTTCTCACAAAAAAAATTATATGACATCAAACTAGAGACAATTCTACACATGTTAAAATTAAAAAATTAAAAAATATATGTTTTGGTCAAAATTATGCTTGCCATACACGAGAGATTTTAAAAATAGCAATTATGCGTAGTAAAAAATAATATATTCAACAAAAAATACAAAAAAAATATTTTCATCAATCTTAACTATGTTACATACCATATCCCAAAGGATTGGGAGAAATATTTTCATTTAGGTCAAATTTTGCTTTCCTTACACAGGCATAGTATGGTCCTGAAACAATGACTTTTAAAATGTGGGTTTTAGTAATGCCTATTGAAACGAAGTTTTATCATCTGGGTATTAAAATAAATTACATATTTGGAAATTAGAATTCTAGTAATACAACTTCTATTACTAAATTTTTTAAGATTCAATCTCTAAGTGCTTCAAATATTCATCTCAAACAGGATGAATTTGAAAAAATAGGAAAAATAGTTCCAACTGTTGGCCAAAAAGTGGATTCAACTTCTTGCTGGCACCCATATATAAAATGCATGCAAAACTTCTCTAGATTTTTGGACAATTCATGGAGCTTCCCAATGAATTTTATTGGTGATGTTTGAGCTTTAGGGAAGAAAACTATCGGATGCGGTTGTTGCAAATTCTAGTTTTGTAAATTTTGATTTTGGTTTATGTCTACGAGGACATTCGGGACAAAAATGTTTGATTGTTGTCCAAGCGGATTCTGGGACTCAGTAGGATGGTGAGAGGGGTTCTCTCTTGACTTTACTTTTTCACTGCCATCTCTTTGGAGGTGAGTGAGTTCAAGGAACCCGCCTCTTTTTGGAGATGATCTAATAACTCATTTTCAATGTTTTTACCCTCCTTCTAGCACCACCTATATTGAGCGTTGTTTTTACACAAGTCAATTGCTAGGATCTTGAGATTCAATTTCCTCTTTTGAAACAATAATGAAGTTATTCCCAAGGTTCTCCATGGTCATGGTACAACCTGCTTGGTAACTCAGTTGAAGATAAATGTGAATGTTCATGAGGAGGCCTTTGTTGGTACTTTCAAGACATCAAACTGTAAAATAGCTTTAGTAATTTTTTTCATTTTCTGGTTTATCAATAAATGTATTTTACTAATGATACAAATTTATTCTTTAAAACTAAAGATGATTCTAATTGCTTCAGATTCATGATAGGAAATTGAAAGAGTTGGGTGACAAGAATAAAGTAAAGTTTTTTGAAAATGAAATCCTAACAGACATAAACCATTGTTATTCCTTCCTTGAAAATTTGAATTATGGAGAGATTTGGAGAAATCCACTAGATATAAATCATACCAAGTCACAATTATATACCCAATAGATGCAATTGTTTGGAGAGGAAATGTATTTTACGTATGCAATATTTTCAAAATATATCAAATCATGAAGTCACCAAGATGTGCACACACAAGAGATAGATTATGAAACCAAAAGATGATCATTCCCATACATTTGTCAGAGAAAGGTAGATAAACAAAATCAAACTCCAATTTAAAGAATCACAAATTCAAGAAACAACAAACACAATTGGCTCTTTTAAAAGAATGAATAAGCAAACACACATTCATTAATTTCGCATAGATAGCAGAAAGGAATCACACCATTAATGAAGCACCAATTTGAGATGTTTATTGTATCAATAATCTGACCCTCATACATTGTTTTTGCTTACAATATATAGAGTTCTGATCTAAAAACTCTGAACCCTGAAACTAGGGCATCGGAGAGTTTAAAAACAATGAAAAAAAACTAAACTAAAGCTTGCTTAGAAAGCTACTACTAAACTGATACTAAACTACTTGAATGGATCATTGATCCGTTTACAATTAGTTTACCCATGAAAATAGGGTCAAACTCATTAATAAATAATAAAGAGATGAGCTAGATTTCCCTTGTTTGTAAATGGAGTCATCTTCTTAATATCTAAGTTCTCCCTTGGAATCTTCATCTGGGGTTCTCTTTGAGGTGGGAACTGATAGAAGACCCTTAATCATTACAAAAAGAACTCCATTTTTGCATCCATCTGACCTGAAGTTCTATTTTTATACAAAAAAGTGATCATGCTGAAATGGCCCAATATTTAGACCCCAACCTTTGCCCCAAAAAAATTTCAAGTGCAAATTTGACTAAGTATGGAACCAAAATTTGGGATCCCCAAAATTTCAGACTTTTGGAGGATAAAAGGCCGAAAAATTAGCCTTTGGAAAATGGCTATGTATGGAAGAATTCACCTCTCAAAAATGGCTAAGTCTGGACTGAACAATCAGTTTGGAAACACCTCTGGATGAACAGCTCACAACCTATATACCATTTCTTGTACTTCCTCATAGTTCACTTCTTGCCTTTTCACTTTAGCAATGAATTGTTTTGTCTTCTCTTTGAAGATGGTCAATACAAAAGAAAATAACTTGATCTCTTATTCACGTTCAAAGATCCTTTGCATATCCTTCCTAAAGTAGAAAAGTTGGTGTAGGTCATCTTTGGTACTAACTCCTGCCAGAATACCTTTGAATTTTTGTATCACTTATTTGGTCAGGCATAGAAGTTGTCTTTCCTCATGTTGGTATAACTCTAAGTCAATACCTGCAAAGATTTTATGTATTTCTTCTACCCAATCCATGATATCCTTATGCTTTTGATGCACCTTCTCCAAACATTTATTATAGACTTTTGTTGAGTTTTCTATACTCTTGGTCCAGGTACTAAATTTATCTATCTCTTCACCTTCATATATCTTGAACAAAATCTAGAATCTCTCTTTCCTGATTATCTCAAGGTTTTTGTAGAGTTGATCGCCATTGGGACAATTTAGAGTCTAACCATCCATATCATTCCATAAGATCCATTAGATGGGTGGCTTCCTTAAGGATAACCCTGAATGGCCAGAAGATATCCCTAACCACCTTCTCTCCCCTTTGTTCAAAATCATTCTTCCAATCAACACTTTCCTAAATTAAAGAATGGGTTACCCATGCTGGCAAGTCAGGAGTAGCTTTCTTCTCTAGTACGACTTGTAATGAGGCCTCTAGGAAATTTGGGTCAGCGGGACTCACCATCTTATAGATGAATTTCTTTAGAGCCTCATTCTTCTCTCTTAGGGACTAGATAGTTTCTTCATCTTTTCTCATGAAACCTAAAGCATGTTTAATCCCTAAAGATTCCAGGGTCTTACTTCCTTCTCTTGTTGGCTCTCCTAGATCCATCTCTTCAAATGTATAATCTTCTGGTGTTATTTGTGCTTGATATGTGCTGGTAGAGGGAACTTCCACCTATGCCTTCCAGCAACCCTTGGTGTCTTGAGTAACATATGATATGGTTCTTGTCAGTATATTAGTCTCTATTTGATGGAAGGCTTTCCCTAAGAATGATATATATATTTCCTCTTCATCCTCTTCATCTGTGTAAATCCTTTTTTTGGGGCTGAATCTCTTTAGTGAACCAAGTGGGTTTACTAAAGGTGGTAACTGGCTCAGACAGGGAGATGTGAAGGACTGAATCCAATCTTTATGGAGGAGGAGTTAGCCTCTCCTCTTTATCCAACTCTTCTTCTTGTTCACCATGTTCTCTTCTCTCTTCCTCGTTTACTTCTTCTTCATTTCTTTCTTCCTCTCCCTTCTCTTCTTCTCTTATTACATCGAGTTCATCTTTATCTTTACCCTCACCCTCAGAGGAACTGATTGATATCTCTATACTAAGACCTGTCATAGCTTCCACTATGGTCTTGAGGGAAGGTGTAGCTTCTATACTTACAGATACTTGAGGAGCCAGGCTAGAGAAAGGTAGAGGAATAGATAGTGGTGGAGTTGGCATTTGCACAGTAGACAAGGGAGTGGAAATGGAAGGTGGTTGAGTTGGTGTGGTATTTGGGAGAGAAGGTCATGGAGTAAGAATGGGAGTTGGGAGAGAGGGTGGTGGAGTAGGAATGTAAGGTGGTAGAGTTGGCGCTGCACATTCTTTTGCAATCTTACCCACTTCTATGTTTTGCGCAGTGTTAATGACTTGAGTTTCTTCCCTATATTGGTGCTAGAATCTACTTATGTGAGATGCACATTTAGTGTAGGGTTTTTGAATTGGGATGTAGGTGGAGTGGATATCACTTGAGGATGGATGGGTGTTTGTGCCTCTATGTTAATTCATTCAATGGAGTTAGATGTATCTTGTCCCAGATCTGCAAAACCCTCTAGGCCCTGAAAATATGACCTGAGGAACTCATCTGAGCCAAGAGTATTCAAAGGATTTTCATGCTCCTTTTGAGTATCTTTCTACTTCTTTGTGGTCTCCTTTTTCCTTAGGAAGGCTACCCAAGATCTTGTCATTTTTAATAAGGGCACATCCTCGAGTTCTGGTTCATCTTGCAAAGTCTCCAATCAGGGAGATGCAAAAGCTCTCTTTCTCTTGTAAATCTTCTTCCCTTCTCCAATATTAGTAGGAGACATATTAGAACTAGGAGGGCCTTCTCCTTGGGTGGCCTATGATGGTCCAACAAGAGGATATATTTTCCATGTCATATTGGTCTTCAAGGTATTGTGTTTTGGGTTGGAACCATATTCCACTACACATTCATGCCCTTATATTGTTCCCGTATTTTGGGGTGGGTTCTTCTTGAACTGGGGCTTTGGGGGCCTCTCTCCATGTTTCTTGTCCTCCTTCTTAGGTGGATCCATTTGTGTCTTTATGGGAATAGGATCCATTCTATAAGGCTTGTTGATCCATACCATATTTTCTCTAACCACATGCCTTGCTTTGAATTCAATCCTGTCATTTTATTCTTTGTCTATCTCTTCATTCAAGATAGGCCTATTGTACATTTTATCAATATTATAGAGCGGCTCCAACACATTATCTAAATCTTGTCCCAAACCTTGGGGGGATATTGACCTCTAAGGCCGCTTGTGCTAATGTGAGTGAAATCCTACAATAATCCCTAATTATCACCTCATAGTCATCCACACAATTCATCCAATGATCTTTAATATGTGTCTCATGGATGTAGAATTTACCAATGATATGGCTTTATGTGCATATGGGGTCAAATCTGGTCCAGATTTGTCATTATTTTTGGAGTGGGAACTCATCCCACTCAAAGGCCAATGATTTGTAAATCTTCATATGTTGGAGAGTGTAGGGGGCTATGGAAATGGGGAAATCCTAGTAATGTTTCTTCTTATGCTTGATATGTTCATATGCATCTACGAGCTGCCTAGCCATTTCCAGAATGATTACCCAATTAGATGGGTACCCAGGTAGTTTCTTGGGGCTCAGGGTAGATCTTGCCACTCTAATGTATGTGAAGGTTCTAAATTGTATGTAATATGCCCCTTTGACCCTTGTTCTAGAATGAGCCTCCTCTAATAATCTCTTCACGTAGTCACCTTCTATGGACCTAATGACTATGAAGATGAATGCATCTTTCACTATTATATAATATGGGCTATTTTAGGTATGTCATATCTTCTTATTAGTTGTGGATAGATTGTGAAGGGCCATGCATTTGCTTCACCAAATACTCCCTCTTTTGTAAGACCTGGATAGCTTGCTCGGGTGGTCAGTAGGTACACTATGTATGAGGTCATATAAAACTTGGGATTGTGCTTTACAACAGTCAGTTACTCATCCATCTTATTGTTGGAAATACAATATGGGAAAGAAAGATACTGAGAAGGGGGGGGGGGGGGGGNGGGGTGAATCAGATCTTGAAACTTTTATCCTTTAAAACAAAACTGATCCACAACCATGCATAAATGAAATTTATCTATCAACTAGTAGCATCCATGATAGTAAATGAATAACTCAATAGCATAGAATTTTAGTAACCCAGAAACCCAATAAGGTAAGACTAGGGTGGGGATGACACCCACAAAAATTTCACTATTGCAACAATAAAATGTGCATGTTAGGGCTACAAAGTTTTATTACAATATGCAATCTACCTGGTTAAAGGTCTGCCCGATTAGGAGCTATAGATCATTACAATCTACCTTGTGAAAGGATTTAAACTTACAATAAAGTAAGCACTCGGCTAAGAGATTTAGAAAGGTCTGTTAGAACCACTTTGTTAAGAGATTTCACCTGATACACTGGTTAGAATATCTCAAGAGTTGATCCTTCGTTATGCACTCTGATGCTAATAATGGATCTCCTCTTTCCAGTACCTTTTGTGATCTAATAATCTGATGTGTCTTTACTTTGATGTTCACTCCTCTTTCACTCTGCTAGATCTATGCTCCTTCTCTCAAAATAACCCTTAGTACATCTCTCTGTACGCACACACCACTATCACATCTACTCCACTATATTTTAGGGTTAAAGAAGAAATCTAATATACTTTTACATATTTGGCGATTAGATCTAGATCAAAGATCAAGATCAAAAGCTTATGCTGCTTAGGCATTCCAATTTTCTGATTGGCTCCATGCCATGCATAGGGATCAAATAATTAATGCATAATTAACTCTATTGAAATCATTAAATGCATGAACAAGTCAGCCCAAAATGGTTTACCTTCAAGTTTGTGCCATTCCAAACATGTATGTCAAAACTGTCTTGCTCAGCACATTGAGACTCTAGTGCTCGACATGAACATGATCCACTTTTTCTTGATTTTTGAGTCACTCAGAAACCATAAATCTGCTTGACAATGACTATGATGGATAGCTCGGCCTATACTGGATAGCTCGGTCACAGTGATGACTAGCTAACCTACCTAGATAAATGACTAAGTATAGGACACTAATGATCAACAAAACTTAGAGATCAACAAT
This sequence comes from Thuja plicata, assembly GCA_018584345.1. Lineage (NCBI taxonomy): Eukaryota > Viridiplantae > Streptophyta > Pinopsida > Cupressales > Cupressaceae > Thuja > Thuja plicata. The sequence goes on from MU225669.1 coordinate 2,375,801, forward strand.
CTCCCCCTTTGATATTAGTGGCAAAAACACACTTATCATTCCTTTACATCCACAAAATTTTTCCTAAGTACACAACGTACTCCCCCTAAGATTATACTTCATACTTACATAATATACATGCCCGATTCAGCACATCTTTAACTATTTCCTTATCTTATTCCCCCTTGTTTTTGTCACTGATAGTTGCAGGGGTTAAGTTATACTTATCCAAAAATTACTTATGAAGCTGTAGTGTTCGTACAAACGTTGTATCCCAACTATCCTTTACAAACTTCATGACTTGTAACTTAATTTCTAGCTCGGCAGCTAGACTTACCAAACTATCTGCTATAGAGAGATGAGAATCCCTCTTGACTAGTTCATTTGCAGTTGTAAGTTCATTCTATATAACCTCCATATGAAGTATTAAGGTAGTCTGAATAGTGATTAACTTTTCTCTTATTCTGCCATCTTCAGCCATAAGCTCGGCTAATCTTCTCTATGTATGAGACAACTTGTCAAAATGTAAGGAGCTAGAACTAGCATCCATTCTCAATGTATTCCCTGTTGACTTCAAAGCTAGTTGTAATTGCTCAATAATCTATTGGTTATCCTTGGTAAATAATTCTACATCACATAACTTTTTATACAAGGAATAGACATTATTTGTAACTCTTTCAAGAATACTAATAAGAGAAGAAAGTTTGTTAATTAAAATGGATCAGAAGATATTATAATACTAATATAATATAGATAGTTGATATTCACTGTAGAATTCAATTTCCGTTTTGATTGATTGATTGTCCAACGAATATCAACTATATATATTAAGTTGAATCGTTATATCTACCAACAATCACGTCCTTTTATAACTGCTGACTATTCATAACATACGACATAAACTATGGTCGCTATTTTACATAGCAGTCGGCGGTAATTAGTTATAGTTTAATGGCATTTAGTTAAGACAGTCGGCATGTGTTTAAGGTATAGACAGTCACGATACTTATCGTGACTGTCATACATGAACAGTATGGCAGTCACGATAGGTATCGTGATTGATAGTTTAAGCCATGTTTATTATAGTCGATTTAATTTATTATGTTATGTTATATATATATATATATATATATATAAAATAATTATAGTTTGATATATTATAATAATATATATTATATATTTAATTTAATATATATTTTATATCTCATTTTATTTATATATATAGTTTTAGTAAACACGAACGAACATTCTCAACAATCCCTCTTGAGAGAGAGTTTACCAAGTCTGTAGAATTTTCATATCATAATATATGACTCAATTCAAAATGTCATATCATTATGAGTTATATCACTATGTACATCAAATAAATTTCATCTAAAATCTCATATGTAAAGTATCATCTATCATGATCT
>MU225669.1:2387370-2412511 GCA_018584345.1 Thuja plicata
ATAAAACAGAAGTAGAAGGGTCTTTCTAAAGGAAATTTTAGAAAGTAAAATGCACCCCCCCACAATGTATAATACTATCCCCCGTACACCACAAGATGAAGAAAAAAACACAAATAACTAGAGAAAAACCTGAGATCCTGAGTGCAGAGAAGGAGGAAAATAAAGTCTCAATTTTGACACCAAAAATGAGAACTCAAATGGCTAAATCAGCAAACCAAACCAGCATCATTGCGTCCATCTTGAAAAGACCTTTCCAATGATATATGATACTTGCATTTTTGAGTCTGTTTGCTCAAGTTACGAGCAAAAAACAACAAAACCCTCAAAGTGCATGCTCGCTGAAAAACACAGGCCCTGCCTTAAAATTGACGGCCATATGGCAGTTGACTGACGTCCTGGTGATGTCAGCTGACGTCACTGTCGAGGCTAGGTGGAGGCCGGGTGGAGGCCGGGTGGCGGCCGAGCGGAGGCCGGGCGGTGGCTAGGCACCGGTGGTGACCGAGCGGAGGGAGGGCGGCGATTGGGCGCCGGTGCAGTAGTCGACGGCGGTGGCCCTCTGGTGGCACGCGGGTGACGCAATGAGTTTTATAACTGCAAGCGTTATTTTAACTACCAAAAATCATTAAAAAATGATTTTTTTTTCTCGTTTTGCGTGCTGTACGGCCCAGAGAGAATTTTTTTTTTCCAAAAGCTCCGGTGTCCAAAAAAGTCAAATTTTATATGGATTTTTGGGTATTTCAGGTCTTCTAGACGCAACCATGAGGTCAGTTTTTGCCCAAAGTGCCCCAAAAAATTACAACCCCTAGATCCAATATAAAAAACACCAAAAAACCCCAGAAAGAAAGGGCTTGATCCACAGCTCCAAAAAACTTGAACAAGCTGCAGCAGTAAGGCTCTGATACCATGTAGAAACTGATGAAATATCAGAATCAACTCCAAGATCCAGCTGCATGCAATAAACTTGTCACAAAGAATGAAGCAACAAAATGGAAAAATCAAAAAACTCTTGTACTCAAAATGACAGAGCTCAAAATTATATTATGTGATTAAAGAAAAAGTACAAAGCTCAACCTTATAAAAGGTGAGATAGAAACCCTAAAGGAAAAAACTAGGCTGCACATTATTAATTAATAATTAATTAATAATGCACCTAAGTGAAGTTTAAGTAACTAGAGTAATAAGAACTTATATAATTAAATCAATATGATTTAATTAATAAGCATAAAGTAATAATACTCTAACAATTAACTCCATTGAAATCATTAAATTCATGAACAAGTCAGCCCAAAATGGTTTACCTTCAAGTTTGTGTCATTCCAAACATGTACGTCAAAACTGTCTTGCTCGGCACATTGAGACTCTGGCACTCGGCATGAACATGATCAACTTTTTCTTGATTGTTGAGTCACTTGGAAACCATAAATCTTCTTGGCAACTACTATGCCAGATAGCTCAGCCTATACTAGATAGCTCAGCCGTAGTGATGACCGGCTAACCTGCCTTCATAAATGACTAATTGTGGGACACTAATGATCAACAAAACTTAGATATCAACACTTATCACTTAGGATGGCGGCCCAATCAAATTTGGCCTTGTGGTTCCTTATCTTCTCTATTAGTAGGATCATCTAGCTCTCAAGTTGGATGGACTGAGGTAGTCCATATACTCAGCTTATCAATGTGACTATCGCTTGGATGTCATCCCTCAAGTATCCCCTTTGAGGTTTATTTTGTCTAGCTTATTTTTTGGGAGAGGCTGTAGGAGGTACTCTTGATTTTCAATTTCATAAGCTTCTTGGGTCTTGTTTCTGAACCATCTCAAGTCATTTTCTATGGAGAAGTCATAGAACTTATCCACACCTTTCTATAGATGGAATAAATCGTTGATGTTGTCTTGCCTAAGGTTTTTAACCACCCTCTCATCTGGTGTGTAGTGGTTGGCCAATATCATGATGAGCTCAAAAGACAAGACTAACACTAGGTGTGTTGTGCATTGACCAGGCTTGACAAGACCAAGGAGGTGCAATCTTCAATTCTTCCTCTTGGTTGGGAACACCTTACCAATAATTCATCCTAGTACACATTCCCGATGTCTGTATCGGTAATTTTGTTGTGCTTATTCCTGATCTTTGAAGGGGGATGATACCCTTTAAATAGGTACTTCATTGGTCATGCTATCTGCTTTTGAGACATTCCTATGAGGAAACATGCAAATATTAGTATCTTTATTGAAGAAACTACTTAAAGAAGGAAATAAATAAAAATTATAATTAAGAAAGCTAGAAGCAGATGGCTCTTTAAGTAGCCAGATATGAAACTTATAGCTCTTTTCAGTCTGAAGATAAGGTAGGGGTGTGAAAGGCCAAAATTTGAGGGATGAGACTATGGAGAAGAAAGTATTTTTGGACTTGTAGAGTACAAAAATTGTGCGGAAATTTGGGGTGCAAAAGCCCAAAATCTTGAAAAGGCTCAAGGGGCTGATGAAATGTCTTCAACCTTTCGGTGTGAGAAGGTCCGAAGAAATTTTTGGATTCCAAAATGCCAAAAATTCTGGGAGGGTCAACCTTGTCTTTGAGGTTTTGGTATTTCAGTGTTTTGGCGGTGTCTGATTATTCAAAACGCCGAAGGTCCGAAAGTGTGAAACTGCACTTAGAAAACTCTAGCAAGGGGGCTATTTTTAGCCTTTTGGAGGCCATAAACCTGTGACTTGGCCATGACACAAAAACCCTAACCCTAAAAATGCAAAAGGAAAAAGACAAAAAAACAAAAAAGGGAGCACGACCCGTCCAAGGTCCAAGGGTGAAAACCCTAAAGACCTAGGAGGGAGGACAAAATGGCGGACACAAACACAAGAACCAAAATAGACAAAAAAAAACAAACCCTAAACCAAAAACTTGAATGAAGGAGAGATAGGAGAGAAAGGAGAATGAAAAAGAGCCTACTTGCAAAGGTGTGAAGATAGGGTGAGGCTAGAAGGCTTCTGATCGTGAAGAGGATCGACGTGGAAATGAATGGCAAGGAGGCAAGAAAGGAAGATAGTGGGCGCGCAAGGTGCTTGAAAAAATAGGAGGATGACAAGAAGACAAGTGAAGAAAAAAAGGTGCTTGGGCCACTTTTATAGTCCATGGGGTGATGTCACCTACTTTGGGGTTTCAGATACTGAAACTCTGAAGTCTAATGACCTCCTCTCCCTTTTGGTGTTTCAACAACTGAAACACTGAAAGGTGTGGACTCGACCTCTTGGCCTTTCAGTGTTTTTGAATTATGGGGGTCAGAGGGCCTCCTGATGTCCTGAACACCGAAAGTGCAAGGGGTTGACAAGTACCTTTGCTTCCTCAATAGGCCTCTCCAAATCAAAGTTCAAGGAACAAGGGGAGGGACAAACCAAAAAAAAAGAAAGAAGGGGGGACCCCATGGTCAAAGGACCTAAAAAATGGGGCATGTATTATGGACCCAAAATAGAAACAAAGTAGTTGATGCCCTTAGCAGGAGGAATTTGACAGTGAAAGAGATCCAATTGGAGAGTGTAGAGCTAAATTCCATGAAGAACGTGTACCAAGGAGACAAGGATTTCAAAGAGACCTATCAAGTGTGCATGGACATGAGTGATAGGTATCATACTAATTTTTCTATGTTTATTTTACAAGAAGGATTGTTATTCATGAGTAGTCAAATTTGTATACCATGGGGTCCATGAGGAAAAATATAATCAAATAAAAACATTGTGGGAGTTTGGTAGGGAATTTTAGAGTTGATAAAACTCTTGAACTGGTAAGGAGATTCTATTTCTGGCCTAAAATATAGAAAAATATAAGGAGATAAGTGGAGATTTGCATGGTTTGTCAGAAGGCCAAAGGACACACATAAAATGTAGGTCTATGTACACCTCTTCCAATCCCTAACAAGACATGGGATTCAGTAAGTATGGTCTTTGTATTAGGACTCCCTAAAACAAAATCTGGTTATGATAGTATATGTAGTTGTGGACAAATTTTCCAAGATGGCTCACTTTTTGAATTGTAAGACAACACATGATGCATATCATATAGAAGGAATATTCTTTAAGGAGATTTTTAGACTCCATGGTTTACCATTGTCCATCATTTATGATAGGGACCCTCTGTTCATAGGTTATTTTTGGAGAACTCTGTAGAAGAGACTAGAAACAAACCTATGATTCTCATCTTCTTACCACCCTCAATCAGATGGTCAAATAGAGGTGATAAATAGGTACCTTGCATACCTTCTTATGTGTCTCACAAAATAACATGGAGAAACTTCAGATTCTATTTTCCCACAAGAAGAGTTCTCATATATGTTGATTAACTGATGAATATCTGATGGAGATGACGAAGATCGAGTGATACCAAATATCATGATTGTAGAAATGGTTAGATCAGTTGTTGTTTTGTCATTGATGTCAAGAAATTGATTAATTGATTTTTATTTTGTTACCATATCTTAAGAGGAGAAATTAAATGGGTGACAAATATAGATCATACAATGATGAAGTAATGATGTTTTAGTTGTTTTCTACTATATATTTGATGTTATCAAATCGGTACATTTGATTGATCAAGTCAAGAATTGCAATACATAAGTTATGACTAAAAGAGACACTTTACCAAGCTAGACTGAGTCAGTTGGTAGAATGTTATGTGAGTCAGTTACAGTTACCGTGCGCCAAGTGCCAAGAACAAGTTAGACACCGAGCAGTGAAAAAATCAGTTATCGAGTTGCAAAACAAGTTTTACCGAGTACAATATAATCATAATAAATCATGATAAAATAGAATTTAATGTGAATAAATGATGATCTATGTTGGTACTCTCAAATTGTGGAGAATTTTGGAGTGACCAATTAAAAAAATTTCTCTAAGGCAAAGTTACTACCCCAAAAAAGTTTTGAAAAGGAATTCTTTGCATGCTAGTAAATTAAGACTCAGTTTTTCATGAGGAATCCCTTGGGGAACATGTGCACCAGCTATTGTTGAGAAATTCTAGCAGGTTACAAATTTCAGATGTCAGATTGGATGTGTTTTGGAGATAGCTATTTGGAGGTGTTTACCTAAATCTGCACTTGTGCACATATTTAGTTTTACTAAGTGACCCACTTTGGCGGTTAATATCTTTGGTCGGATTGATAAGCATGATATAAAAATTTCTCCAAGATTTTGTAAACATAAAATTAAATCTCCAAGTCCATTTGCAAATCCCTGTGATTTCATATGACAAGTTTTCCAATGTCATTCTATTTGCAATTAATTTTGATTCTCAGAGTGTGAAATGTAGAACAACAAAGTAACCTACTTTGGGGTCCCACAGTTTGCACCTGGTTGAATGTCATGGAGAATTGAATGCCCCTCTATATTTTAATCATGACAAGGTTCCCCCCATGAATATTTTTAGACCTTGGTCAATCCATCTGATCAATTTTCTCAGTGAATTCCAAATCAGATTTATGCAGTTTCACTAAGCTTGAATTCAGAAAGTTGGTAAGAGGCTGACTTTGAGGAGTCATATTGATTGACCAGTTTATCATAGGAACAAGATATTTTAAGCCTCATATTACTTGTATTAAAATGAATCAAGTTCCATTTTTTTAGAGTAGGAGGCGTTCATCTAATGGGGTTGTGAAGCTAGATCCAAAAAAAACTTAATCAAATTTCATTCTACACAATAATGGTTCTCTCTGAGGGATCAGCTTTGAGGGTTAACACTTTGGTTCCAGCTGAATATGATAACAAGTTAGTTGAATCCCTATACTCTTTGTGTCTAAATGTATTACCAAGATCAAGGATTGAGCCTCAAGACATAATTTGATATCTATTCAAGGGAAAATCCAAAAGCAATTTGTGCAGATTGCCAATGATTGACAAATTTAAATTGCAAAGTAGTCATTTTCAGAGGATTGAAGATTTGTATCAAATGGTTGTTTGAGGATGTCTATTGTGGATTTATACTCTCTGTATTTAAATTTTTTGCCACATGCAGTGACAAGGTCTCAAGGCATGGTTTTCAATTTTTAGAAGGGCTAATCCAAATGTAATTTATGTTGTTTTTACATCTGCAATTGTCACAATGTTCTAGAATGATCAAAAGCAATCAATGATAAATTCCACCCGATTTTGAATGGGTTTGAACCCTTCTAGACACTGGATCTTTGCACCTAATTGAGTAGGTGTCCCTGGTAGAAATCTCCCAATGCAGAGTTTGTATTTTATATGGGGATTCATAGTGGGTCTCCAAAGGAGTTTAAATGTGCTCATCAATCTTCATTTAATATACTTAGAGAAAGTGGCATCATAACATAGTTATAGGATATGCCCAGAATGTTGTGCAAGTATTTTTGTCCACAAGTTTGTAAAATGTAAAAGAAAAAAACATGGGGGTGGACATCTACATAAAAATTTTAAAGCTACAACGGAGGCAAGAGGTCCACTATAAGTTAATTGAAATTCTTCTCTCTAGGATTCTATTGAAGAATGTCTTATGGAACTCATGAAAAAGGGTTGGAGATCCTGGACCAATTTTTGATATGATGGAAATGTCACTTGAGAATCTACCTGTAATACTAGTTGAAGAAAGAGCCACTATTGAAGAAATATCTATTCTTTCTTATATTATAGCATCAACATGTGATCATTCATATGCACAACAAGGCTTTGCCGATTCTCTTTTCCACCAATATTTACAAGCAATGATGCACCCTAATGTTGAAACATATGCAACTGCCCATTGAATTTTCACTCTTCTTCTTGTTCTAACATCGGTCTCCCTGTTAGACTCCCAACATGACTCAAGAAGAACATTTTCCAAGCCTACTTCAACATTTGCTTCTGTAACTGCACTGTTTGAAAAGATTAGGAAAGAAAAGGTAGTCTTACAAGATGAAAAAAATGGCAGTGAGGCATCTGATGAAACAAAGGAAAATGATGGCATTGAGGAAGAATGGAAGCAAGATGGTTTTCACAAAAGCCCCACTAGGTTTTATAGAATTAATCTTTCTATTCCTAATATACAAACAATTTCAAGTAGCTCAATAGTAGATGACGTGGATGCAATGAGGCTTTCTGGTGATCAAACGATTCAATTACTTTTTTCACTTTGGATTCAAGAAAGCTTACCTAATAAAATACCTCCAAACTTTGAATTAATTGCTCATACTTTCAACCTAATGTTCTCTTTTCACAAATAAAGGAGGAAGAGGTTGTGAAAGTTTGCACAATATGTTTAAAAAAACATTAAGATGGTGCATGGCTTCCCACGTCGGAAAGAGATTGTGCAAGGAGTTTGGAAGGGAGATGTTTCACATGGAGTTTGAAAGAAGGCTATGTAGGCTGAGGAAGGTTGCACAACATATTTGAAACAAACTTAAAACAAATATAAATTGGAAGGTGTAATTCCAAGTTACACAAAAAATTGCAACGCCAAACACCACAGCCTGCGCATGAAATGCAAAAGGAAGTCTGGGAAATAGTATGTCAAGGAAGTCTACAAAATGGAAAATAAAAAATGGCGCATGGCATGGATAAAGATGGTTTCTGAACAACAATTTTTTTATAATATAGTTTAAATAAATTTTCGCACAAATGAAAAATGGTAGATATAATGCCAAGTCCCACAACCTTGCCAACACCATGAAGCTTTCTTATGAAATGAAAGGCTGCACATGCATGTTTGTAAAGGCAAGCATGCTTTTGGGATTTTTAGTCCCACATGCATGGGGTAGTGTTGTTTTCAAATGTTCTTATAGTAAAGTGCTTGATATGTCATATAAAGTGAAAGGCAAGAAAACCCTTGGGCATTGTGCTTTGGGGTGTTATTGACTTTGGTTGACTAGAGTGGTAGGTAGACAACTTTTAAACATGCAGGAGAAGAAAAAATTTAAAAATGACTTGGCCATTAATCCCACATTGGTGGTGGGAGGGAGAAATCCAATGTTTATAAGAAAAAACACTTACATGCTATTGTGAAAAGAAGAGGCCAGAGGATCTTGGCAACTATGCTCAGGTGGAGCTCATGGGCGACCATTCTTGTCTGGGTGGGTGACCTCGGTGGAAGACAAAATGGTTTTTGTGGGGCCCATGGAGGTGAGGTGGTAGATGAAATGGCAGAGGAAACAAAATATCTTGCACAAATCTTGAGGCAGCGCAGATCAGCAGTAGGTGCAATGCCTTAGCCCAGAGATGCACGGAGGATATCATCAAGGCATTGCGCCTGCATGACATGTGGTAGGGCTAATTGTAGGGTGAAAACATGTGGACCTAGGTGGTGGTAACATCATGGGCTCATAGGAAGGGAATCTTAGATGGGCGCGAATCCTAAGGTGGGGAAATCAATGGCTGGCGCAATGGCTTGAAGGAAAGATGATCGAAAGTTAACCATCAAGGCATTATGCCCAACTGACATGTGGTACTGTAATAGGTGGCAAGCTCGAGCATAGAAGATAAGGTAGGTGATGGAGGCAAAATCTGGTGCATTCTAGGCAGAAAGTGGTTGAAATAAGTTTAGAAAGTGTAGAAATAAAGAATTAAAGAGCAAAAAAAGGTAAAATGCACAGGTTGGTGCAAGATATCGATTTAAAGGTGCAAATATAAATTTAAAATCTGCAAACAAACTTTCAAATGTTAGAAATGTGTATTCATTAGGGAGGTTTGAGGATATTCAAAGTGCAAAGTAGCAAACAAAAAATGGATGTGTGTGAAAATGAAATCAGATCATTGTTGAAAGAGAGGGATATTTTCTTTTCAAGAACAAAGATATGTGGGGGAAAGAAAAGATGTCTGTAGAAGGAACAAAGGATAGGTGTCTCTTAAAAATATAATAAGGAGTTTTCTCTTTTCCAATATATTCTAATTTTCTAGACTGAATAGAGGTACCAATTTTTCTAAGGCTGAGGTCTCCATAGGATCCAATTCTTTTTCTTGGTTCTATTTGGATGGTTCTAGTTGTCTTTTGGTTCCATAGGAATATAGTTCTTTGATTGTACTAGTTTTTTTTTTTAGATAGATTAGAAATTAATTGGTCTTTTGAAACTTATTGAAGTGGCATATGTCTAATTGCAATTTTTTATATAGGGATGTGATTCTTCACACTTAGTACAAGAGTCTAGATTCCAATCTCTCCTTGGTGTCTGTCTTTTGAATTATGAATTTTCTAATTCACTGCATAGAGGTTATCTATGCATATGTCATTAGTGTTTAGTTTTGATCTAGGATTAGATTAAATGATGCTATGGATGTGACATAGGTTCATCTGGTTGTCTACATGAGGATATTATAAGCAATATTTGACTGTATTGATTGTGTTTATGGCTTGGAGTCTTTGACAGAAGTTGATTGTTGTATTTCTGAATTTTCCTAAGGGATATTGCCCAATGGATAAAGCACTAGTCAGTGATTAGTATCTTCTGTATTGATGCATGTCTATTTAGGTCCTGGCTATATTCTGCAACTTAAATATAAACTTTGATATATCTTATGTTTTGTGTGTTTTATGTTCCACCAATCTCATGCTCCACTTCATGGTCAATGTTAAATGGGTAATCAGCCAGTTACCTAGTATCTACGAGTCGTGTTGAGCCCGTGTGAGATATCTTCTTGGTTAATGTCACACAAAATATTTTAAGGCATTAAAGAGTGTCCCCCCTTGGTTTTGTATAACCTAAAGTGTAGAAGGATGGATCTGCATCCTTGTTAGTTGTTCCTTTTTATTCTATTGTTAAATAGTTGGAGTTGGCTTCTCTTAAATATCTATTACAAAATGAAAGGGTTATTGTGTAGTAGTTGTAGCATAAAATAGAACCAACAAAATGGTGACTCTATTGGGGAAATGAGCATTAATTTCATATAAATAAGGTTTCAGTTGACCTTTCTCCTTGCCTTATTGATTTTCAGTCTAGTTAAGTCTATCCAGAATTGCATAGAGTTGAAAGGTTAATTTTTATGTTATGGGGTTTGAAGGATATTGTTTTGTGTCTGAGATATTTTTGTCCAAGAATTCATGTCTTGTGATGAGTTAGTTTTATCTTTTAAAGGTGAATTTGCAAAGGGTTTGTCCTTGCAAACCGTCATAGTATATCTCCCAATTTGTATTGGGTGGCGACTCCAATCTCTGCAATAGTGTTGAATGAAAGATCTATTTCAAATAACTACAAGATAAGAAAGGCAGTCACAAGATCTCGAGGTGAAGCAACATCCCAAAGAAAATCAGGGTGAGCTTCTAAATTTTTTAAGGAATGGATACCAATGCAGAAATAAATGAACATACAGTGTTCCCCAATCATGAAAATCAGAAATTTTAAATGCAAAGTTTGAAGAGAATTTGAGTTGGGCTTAAGCCTCAGTTGTCCAAGTTTTCTATCCTCTGAAAGGAGGTGGTGACTCTACAAAATACTTAGTGGAAGGTGTGAAGATAAATTTAGATCTAGCATTTTTCAGCCACTACAATGTGTGCCAGGTATTTTGCTTTCCATGGGTAAAATTTATCCATGAGAATAGTTTATAAATGGTTTCCCTATCAAGTGATATCAACACTAGTTGAAACGGAAAATTGGACAAATATTGTTTGCATACTACTTTGTTGTTAGCTTTAGCTTTCATGTTTCGCTGTAATATGAAAATGGTTTGAAAAGTTTGGTCAAGCTTTTTATGGTCAAATGGAAGTGTTTGTGAAGGCATGTGGGGATGTTCTTTGATTATTCCTAGCCTTGTGTATGTTCAACTATAACCATGCCTACTAATTTTTCATAGCGGTATAGTAAAGGAGGTTTCAATAATAAATTATATGTGGCTATAAAGTTCAATGGCATTCCAAGTTACCCAAATCTATTCCATCAGAAATTAGAAAATACTTTCCTAAATTCAGTGGTATGAAAGAGGAATCGGCTGAGAAGCATTTGAATAAGTTTATTGATATTATAGAGGATTATGATGTTGATCATGAAGATATCATTATGAATTTGTTTGCGCAATCTTTAACAGATGATGCAAGAGAATGGTTCTCATTTTTGTTTCCATAGTCTATCAACTCATGGAAATAATTAGAAATAGCATTAAATGAATAGTTCAAAGAATGTGTTAATGAATATGACTTGATAACTGACTTCTTTGATACTCATATTGGAGATGAGGAGCTGGTGTCTAATTTTAATCTTAGATATGAAAATATTGAAGAAAATTCCTGAGAAGTGTAGACCCCAAGATGTGATGGCTTTGGTTGTATACTTGTGTGCGTTTGATAAAAAGATGATTTACAAGCTAAGAGATAAAGAGCCTCATATTTTATATCAAGCATGTCAAATAGATAGGGACATTGAAGGAATGATGAAGTTTGGCTTCATAAAATATCATAAATCTGAAAATACAATTTCTAATGGGACTGCATGCAGAGATGAAGATAGTAGTTCAGAAGCTCCATGGAATTCTTAGAATGTTGGTGAGTTTTCTACCCCAAATAGTACACAAACAGCCAATATTGGTTAGATTGAGCATGCATATTTTGACCAATAGTATGAAGTTTTTGTTGAGTCTAATTCACTCATTTAGTCTCAAGTTGAGACAGAGATAAAGGAGTGTGTAAGAGATGAGATTGTTTCAGCAGTAGAGATTCAAAGGAAGCCTTATAATGATGATCATGTAAGTGAGAAACATGTTGAAGATGTTGTAATTGTTAATTCAGATAATTATCAACATGTTGCTCCAGTTATAAAATTGTCGTATATACCTCCTAACAATGTTGGTTATGTTTCTGATGAGGCTAATATTGAGACAATAAGTCATATATTGTACTCTAAATAAGTGGATAGGCCTCATCCTTTGTTTACTCCACTTCTATGTGTCCAAAATGATGTCTACAGAGAACCAATTGATGTGTGTATGCATGAAGCCAATCTTTCAAATGATTATGTATGTGATATCCCAACACAAGAGATCCTTCACATAGTTGATGGTTTTCCTTTTCAACATTCTCATCAACAAGGCATCCTTAATCTAATGTATAAATCTAAAAAGATTGAATCCCAAAGTGGTCGGAATAGCCTTGCAAGTTTTTTTGAAAAAAATGAGGATTTTCTATTTGAAAATCATGGCTATAGTTGCTCCTCTTCTCAAAATCATAGGGTTGAATGTGGTTCAAATTTTGATGATGTTGATTCAAAGTTTTCTCTGATTGATGAGGATAACTGTGATATTGAAATTGATTGTAGATATAATGAAGTTTTTAATCCACTCTTTGATGATGAAGTAGATATGGATTAGCTAGTACTTTTCCATTTAAATTTTGAGAAAGGTTTCCATGTGGTTTCTAATCCTTTGAATGAGCACATAGTTGAAAATTCAGATGATTTGAATGTTATATCAGATTGTGAAAAGAATGACTATGGGGACCAGGATGAAAATTTTGATTCATTGTCCTTCTCTAATAATCAATCTTCTTCTAGTGTTGGTTTTGAGGATTCTTGTAGCTTGGAAATGAATGAAGTTTCCCATGATGAACCGGATCTGAAATTGGAATTTACAATTCAAAATCATTCCCCTATATATTTGTGTAGTATGGATGGGGTTGAGTGTGAGGAAATTTTCTTTGATATCCAAGCATTCGCTGACCTAAATCATCATGATGCTAGTTATGAAGGAGCTAGAATGTTTTAGATTTCCAATGCAATAGGTTGAGAATTTACTTGAGCATGCTAAGGAGATTGATAACAAAGAATATCATGTGGCAGATGGAATTTCACAATGCTCTGAGTATGAAGGATAAGTTTTAGATTATGGAGTTTTTCATAAGATGCATGATTTTGTGATGCCAAAAGATAGTAGATGTAATGATAGTGAAAAGTATGAAAGTGGCATGAATGATGCAAATTTGTTTCAAAATGGCCAATTGCTTAGAAACAAGGGTGCTCGTAAGAAGTTGAGTCCACTTTTTGGGTAAAGAGTAGAAGTGTTTTTCCTATTTTTTAAATTTTCTGTCAATTTATGTCAAAATTTGAGGCACTTAGAGATTGAATCTGAAATACTTCACTAATAGAAAATGTAGTGCTCAGAATCTACTTTTCAAATATGTAATTTATTTAAATACCCACATGGTAGAATTGTTATTTAGTATGCATGTTTAAAAACTACTTTTTCAAAATTCCTGTTTCAGGACCATACCACACATGTGTACGACCACCATATTTTGACCTATATAAATGAGTTTTTGTGAATCCTTCTGGGGAAAGATACCTAAGACACCAAAGATTGATCACAATATTTTTTCTTTTTTTTAAATTAATTTTTACTTGACTATAAAATATATTTTTGAAACATGTGGTGTACGACCACCATAATTTGATGAAACTTCACATTTTTTCAAAATTATTTTTTTTATCTTCAAAGAAATTCCATGTAGATTGATGTCATATAAATTATTTTTAAAAAAATGTAAAAAATAAAAAAGTTATTAAAGTTTTAGTGAACCTTACTATTTTAAGTTTATGTACCACTTTTGATTAATAAATATTGTAAAACTAGTAAAATTGATCATATCACTATAAAATTTATATTTTAGAAATCTAGACAGTAAGTTCTCTAATGGGTTTTCATTTTGTCAAAAAATTTGATTAGGAAGACCCTAAAAAAAATACAAGACAAAAATCTGGTATTCAAATGCCTTAGCCAATATTTTGGAGGTCCAAGCATAGGCTTTGTCCCACCAAGCCTACCCCGAACCAAAATCTAATGCAAAGGGTGGTCTTGTAAATTCAAAATTTACAAAATGGGCACATGTTTAAAAATGTGTACCCGTTTCTTAAATACAATAAATCAACATAGAAAAATATGTTTCTTAAAAAAAAAAAAATTTAAAATGGGCACCCATTTTTTGAATTTTGGATCGGGTGTCCCAGCCTAAGATGGGTGCCCATTTTTTCAAAATGGGTGCCCGTTTCTAGCGGCATTTTTCAAGTCCACAAGACTTCCGTCGAATTGGCACCCAAATTCTTGCACTTACCCACAACTTTTACAGAATGATTATATTGTTGAATGATCAGAATTAGATATTTGATAGAGGGAAGAGATGACTTCGATTTTGTGTTTTTGGGTCATTTGTAAATGATGTATATATTTGTGCAGTTTCTTTGTTTTGAGTTGTGGGTGGTGTTTTGAGTTTTCAATAAGAAGCCTATTTTTGGGAAGTCAAGAGAAGAAGTCTAATTTTATGATTGGTCTACTTTATGAAGAGATTCTAGATCCTCTACATGCCTGCAAGGGGCATGCGTCCCCAAAAAGAGCCACTATTGGTACTCTCAAATTTTGGAGAAATCTGGAGTGACCAATTATAAAATTTTCTCTAAGGCAAAGTTACTGCCCCAAAAAAATTTTGAAAAGACATTCTTGACCTGGATTTTTTCATGAGAAATCCCTTGAGGAACATGTGCACCACCTATAATTGAGAAATTATAGTGGGTTACAACTTTTAGATGTCAAATTGGATGTGTTTTGGAGATAGCTATTTGGAGGTGTTTGCCTATTGTGCACATATTCAGTTTTACTAAGTGACCCGAGTTGGCAGTTTATATCTTTGGTCGGATTGATAGGCATGATATAAAAATTTCTCTGAGATGTTTTAAACATGAAATTCAATCTCCATGTCCCTTTTCATATCCCTGTGATTTCATATGACAAGTTTTCCAAATCCATTCTATTTGCAATTAATTCTGATTCTCAGTGTGAAATGTAGAACATCGAAGTACCCTACTTTGGGGTCCCACAGTTTGCACCTAGTTGAATTTCATGGAGAATTGAATTCTCCCCTATATGTAATCATGACAAGGTTCCCCCATGAATATTTATAGACCTTGGTCAATCCATCTGATTGGTTTTCTCAACGAATTCCAAATCAGATTTATGCAGTTTCACTAAGCTTGAATTTAGAAATTTGGTAAGAGGTTGGCATTGAGGAGTCGTATTGATTGACCAGTTGATCATAGGAACAAGATAGATTAAGCCTTGTATTCCTTGTATGAAAATGAATCAATTTCCAGGTTTTCATATCAGAAGGCGTTCATCTGATGGGTTTGTGAAACCAAATTCAAATGAGATTTAATCAAATTTAAATTTGCACATCAATGGTTCTCTCAGAGGGATCAGCTTTAAGGGTTAACACTTTGGTGCAAGATGAGCATTATAAAAAGTGAGTTGACTCCCTATACTCATTGTGTCTAAATGTATTACCAAGTTCAAGGATTGAGCCTCAAGACATAATTTGATATCTATTCAAGGGAAAATCCAAAAGCAATTTGTGCAGATTGCCAATGATTGATAGAGTTAAATCACAAAGTAGTCATTTTTAGAGGATTGAAGCTTTGTATCAAACAATTTTTTGAGGATTTCGGTTGTGGATATATACTCTTTGTATGTAAATGTTTCCCCACATGCAGTGACAAGGTCTCAAGGCATGGTTTTCTATTTTTAGAAGGGCTAATCCAAATGTAATTTATGTTGTTTTTACATCTGCAATTGTCACAATGTTTGAGAATGATCAAATACAATCAGTGATAAATGCACCCGATTTTGAATGGGGATGAAACCTTCTAGACACTGGATCTTTACACCTAATTGAGTACATTTCTCTGGTGTAAATCTCCCAATGCAGAGTTTGTATTTAATAGGGGGATTCATAATGGGTCTCTAGAGGAGTTTAAATGTTTCCATTCATCTTTATTGAATATACTCAGAGAAAGTGGTATCATAACATAGTTACAGGGTATTCCCAGAATGTTGTGCAAGTAATTTTGTATACGAGTTTAAAAAATGTAAAAGAAAAAAACATGGAGGTGGACATCTACATAAATTTTTTAAAGCTACAACGAAGGAAATAGGTCCACTGGAAGTTAATTGGAATGCTTCTCTATAGGTTGCTATTGAAGAATGTCTTATGGAACTCATAAGAAGAGTTGGAGATCCTAGACCAATTTTTGATATTATGGAAATGTAACTTGAGAAGCTACCTATAATACCAGTTGCAGGAAGAGCCACTAGTCAAGAAATGTCTATTCTTTCTCATATTATAGCATCGAAGTGTGATCATCCATATGTACAACAGGGATTTCCCGATTCTCTTTTCCACCAAATTTTACAAGAAATGATGCACCCTGATGTTGAAACACGTGCAACTACCCATCAAATTTTCACTATTCTTCTTGTTCTAACATCGGTCTCCCTATCAAGATCCAAACATGACTCAAGCAGAACATTTTCCAAGCCTACTTAAGCATTTTCTTCTGCAACTTCAATGTTTGAAAATATTAGGAAAGAAAATGTAGGCTTAGAAGATGAGAAAAATGGTAGTGAGGCATCTAATGAAACAAAGGAAAAGGATGGCATTGAGGAAGAATGGAGGCAGGATGGTTTTTGCAAAAACCCCACTAGGTTTTATAGCATTAATCTTTATATTCCTGATATACAAACAATTCCAATTTGCTCAATGATAAATGACATGGATGCAATGAGGATTTATAGTGATCAAGCGATTCAATTACTTTATACACTTTGGATTCAAGAAAACTTACCTGATAACATGCCTCCAAACTTTGAAGAAATTGCTCATACTTTCAACCTAACAGGCTCTTTTCACAAATAAAGGAGGAAGAGGTTGCATAGACTGTGGAAGGATGCGCAGCATGTTTAAAACAAACATTAAGATGGTGCATGGCTTACCACATGGGAAAGAGACTGTGCAAGGAGTTTTGAAGGGATATGTGGTACATGAAGTTTTAAAGAAGGTTGCACAACATGTTTAAAAAAACTTTATATACAAATATAAATTGGCAGGTGTAATGCCAAGTTTCACAAAAAATAGTAACACCAAACATCACATCCTATGCATGAATTGTTAGGATTGGTTAATACTGAGAGGGGGGTGAATCAGTATTACTGAACTTAATTAAATTCTTCAACCATTTAAACATTAACCATAAACTTGTAGTAATGAAAAGAACATAAGCAAATGACACAAAACTTATAACACCATATTTTGTTGTCGAGGAAACCTTGGCCAAGGGAAAACCCTGGTGGGGATGATACCCACAAGCATGCACTAAAGTATAGTGTCCCTATTAGGAGACCTAGCCCTGTTAGCAGCTGAATATTACATAGTAAATTTCCTTGTTAAAGGAATTACAACCTTGTTAAAGGTTCACAACACCATGTTAGGGGCCAACTGAGCATACAACTCTATAATAGAATTTTGTTATAAAATGTTTTCAGTAATGAACAATAACAAGCATCTCTAATTATTATATGGTTCCCATTTATAACTCATCAATGATCTCTCTCATCCTCTACTCTACAATTCGCATCTTCCACACAACATAATACACATTCCAATTCTTACTACTTTCACAAAAAGATCTTACATAAATATATTTTTCTTTCACCAAGTTGGCTCTCAATGCAGATATTACATAGTTGACTTCTAATACAAAATAAATTTAATAAAGTAAACATTAAATGCATAGTAGGTGCTCTTTCATATTCAAATTATGGGTTATCATCAACCATAATCCAACTCCGATTGCTAGGAGTCCACATCATACTCCCTTAATAATCGCTACTGTCCAACTACTTTGTATCGTTGTTCTATTGCAGTCTGTCTATCTTCAATTCTTTATAACTCTCTGTAGAAATTACCAAAACCAAATAGATCTTAGGTGGAGGTCACACATACCCCATACTATCTTCCTCTAAGTTTGCATGTCATAACTCATTGATCTCAATCTTTGATATCCAAAATACTTCTGTATCTCTGCTTCTATACGTAGTCGATTTCTGAATCAACAAAACTTATCTTTATAGGAATCGATCTGTAACCCAGATGTGTTTCCATAAATTACAACCAAAAAGTGAATCACATTACACAAAATTGATCACTTTCCAACAATCTCTCCCTTTGGCATTGATGGCAACACTTTAAAAAAATGAATAAGTGTTCCAACAAAAACAAAACTGTCTCCTCTATATTCTCTCCTTCCTCTTCTTGAGTCTTCTCCCATTTTCTTCTCTTCTCCTATATTATTTTTTTCATCTCTCTTCTCCCCCTTTGACAAAAAATACAAAGGTGATGACATGTAAGTGATTGAATGTTTGATAATGTTAAGTTGAAGATGATGCAAGACATTAAATCAGTTAATGGTTTGTATTGTCATTGACGTCAACTTGATATCATCAGTACGATCATGAACATAATGCCAAAGACTTCAGAGAATCAATGTAACAAAGGTTATACTTTCAGAAATGCATAAAAGTCAAGTATTCACTAAGTGACAGACAACATCGACGGAGTGCACACCATCGATAAAGGCAAATAACAAAAGTCACAGTGATACCTGACGAGTAGAAGATAGTGTTGCCTGATGAAGCAAAATCACAGGATGCTTGATGAGCTGAAAACAAAGTTACCCAATGAGAAAAATCTAATGATGCCCGACAGACGGAGATCCTGAAGCTAACTGGATTCACACCGATGGAACTGGCAGTTATCACCAATGACTAACTGTAGAGTCGACCAACAGAATAGAGAGTTCAGAAAATGACAAAATATCTAGCTGGCAGAGCTTAAGGATAGACTTAACTGGTTTTTTTTTTTTTTATTCGACTAGAGTTAAGTAATTGATTTAAAGAAGATTTGTACAGCTGGCAAGAAGATAACTATGGGATAAATCAAGAGTTATTCTTTAAATCAAATTGGCTGGATTGTTTTTCACGCCAAGAATCAAGAATCAAGAATCAAGAATTAAGGAATATCATGTCTATATAAGAGAAAAGCATAATTCATTTTCACAATCACATGAAAAGGAAGGGGAGTGAATAGAAAGAGGATGCTAAAGAGAAACTGATGAAGGATAAATTCATACATTCCTGATCAATCAAGCTGAAGAAGGGATAAAGAATCTTATAGACACCGACGAATAGTGAAGCACAACATCACAAAGAAGAAAGTGTGGAGCACAAAGAATTGAATTGATACATTGATCAGAGAGGTAATGTATTTAAATAGATCTGAAAATATGCAATTCAAGTTGCATTAGAAACAGGTCATTTTGTTTCAGTTTAACCATTGAAGCATCAAGTCTCTTAACAGAGCAGGACTTAACAGTCTTCTATAATCGAGGTATATCCTAATAGATTGCCAAAAAAATTGTCATGAAGATAGCATGGAGTGCCCGATACCAACACATAGTCTAAGAAGGAGGCTGATGTAGTTAGGTAGCACCAGATATGCCAAATACCTATTGTGCCCAGAGAGGTTGATCAATATTGGTAGCATATACATGCCAGATATCAAGTGACATTCTATTATTAAAATCCTCTAACAAGGTCACAACTAATAGTGTGTTTGTAGCCTTTAACAAGGTTGGCTCCTAATAGGGCTCACTTTAGAAGAGTGAAAATTTGGGGTACCGGTCCCAGTGGTTTTTCCCTTAACATGGTTTCCATGTTAAAATCCATGTGTTATGTGTGTATGGTTCATTAATTTATTGTTTTACATTTCACATATGCATTTCTGGATTGATTGGTATACTCTACATATTTATTGAGTATCGGTAAATAGTTTTATTGCTTATCAGTTATCAAGCAGAATAAGGACAGACAAGGTAAACCGACAGACAGTTAATCATTAAAAGTATTTCATGGCATGCATCTTGTAGGGAATTAATAATCTAAGATGTATTTGATTGGTGGTTAAAGATTAAACAATAAATTTTTGAGGCCACTGATTCACCCCCCCTCTCGGTTATTACTAACAATTGGTATCAGAGCTTGTGTGCTTAGAAGGAAGGTTTCAAGACCTAAGTCAAGATCACAAGATGAATAGACGAGATGTGCCCAAATTGAACAAAGACAACTTTGCTTCATGGCAAAGCAGGATAAGACTCCACTTATCAGGTATTGGTAATGATGTTACTCAATACTTACATACTGAATATGTGTTTCCCACAAGACCATTAACAATAGATCAATTGAGAGTGAAGCATGAACACAACTGCATGGTCATAGAGCTTTCTTCCTCTCTCTGCAATGTTGAATTTAAAGATGTCAAATATTGCATAACTGCAAAGAAAATGTGGGACAAACTAAAGCTTGTGCATGGTGGTGATGCAAATGTTCTGAGAGCCAAGGCAGAAAGCCTTAGAAGAAAATTTGATGATCTCAGAATGAAAGAAGGAGAAAACATCACATAGTACAACACAAGAATAAAAGAAGTAGTCAATGCTATACAAGGTGTTGGAGGTACACTTGAAGAGGAGACAGTGGTAAGTAAAATCTTAAGAACCTTATTGCCTGTATATGTTATTAGAGTTTTCTATTCAAGAAATGAGAGCAGTTGAAAATAATACAATTACTCTTGATAGTTTGATTGGTAGACTAATTTCATTTGAGATGAATAACTTTGATAATAGTGTCTTACCAAAGTTAGAGTCTGCATTTAATTATTTTATGAGAATAAGCAAATCCAGTCAGAGACATACATCTAGAAGAGATAGTAAAAGTGAAAGTGAAGAAGAAGATCTAGATGAAATAGAAGCACTGATGACAAGGAGAATGCAAAGAGGCAAAGGTAAATCTAAAGGCAAGTTACCACTTGTATGCTTTAATTGTAAAGATAATGGACACTTTGCTACAAGATGTCCTAATAGAAGAAAAGATGATAGAAGTAATGATAGATCTTTTAAGAAGAAATTAGATAGAGGTGATAACAAATATTATAGAGGTTACCAACAATCAGAAGAAAGGATACCCAAGACTATAAGGATAAAGACAAGAAGGTTAGCTACCTAGCTACTTACAAAGATGAAGATACTAACACCAAACCTGATGATGACATCGAGATGGTATTTATAGATGTGAAGGATGATTCAGATGAAGATGAAAGGTATGAAGAAACTGCCTTCATATCTAAGGTTAGAAAGAATGATATCTGGATTATAGGTAGTGGCTACACTCACCATATGACTGGTGACAAAGAAAAGTTTAACACTTTTGAGTATTATAATGGTGGTACAGTAAGAATGGGTAATGATACACCTTATCTGGTTGAAGGTAAAGGAACTATAATATTGAATAACCTGATTAAATGTGAAAATTCTTATTGGGTAAAAGGATTGAATTATAATCTATTGAGTGTTTCTCAGCTGAATGATTCAGGTCACAGAGTAGCATTTG
Source organism: Thuja plicata (assembly GCA_018584345.1). Lineage (NCBI taxonomy): Eukaryota > Viridiplantae > Streptophyta > Pinopsida > Cupressales > Cupressaceae > Thuja > Thuja plicata. The sequence continues at coordinate 2,408,579 of MU225669.1, forward strand.
AGAACAAGAAGGCATAGATCTTCAATGAATCAGGAAAACTGATTGGTACCGGTGAACAGACTAAAGGTAACTTATTCTATCTAAATGATGCTAACGCCACTTGCTTAATTACTAGAAACGAAGACATATGGTTGTGGCACAAAAGATTGTGTCATGTGAATTTTGAAAACATGATGAAAATAAGCAGAAGAAGTGTAAGAGGCTTACCAATGATGACAAAGACAAACAACATCATGTGCAAAAATTATCAAAAAGGTAAAATGACAAAGTCTAGTTTCAAAATTAAAACCCATACATCTGATGATATTCTAGAACTAGTCCATACTGATTTATGTGGACCTATGAGGACAAAGAGCTATTATGGAGATAGATATTTTATTCTCTTTGTTGATGATTACTCTAGAATGATGACAGTCATGTTTCTAAAAGAAAAATATGAAGCATTCAATATGTTTAAATGGTATAAGGGTGATACCACAATAGTGGGTTACACTTTTTTGCCTAAACGGACATTGAAGTGTACATTTTGAGAAAAACTTTCACATTCGGATGCATATTGTCGTTAAACTGTTTAAAATCAGAAGATGAAGTAAACTAGAGTCTTTTAGGATTTTCTGTCTATATTTCAAATAAATTTTATTTATTTATTTTTTATATGATTTTAATGGGATTTTTTTTCTCCCACTAAAACTGCTATGTTGCTGAAAATGTCATTTTCAAAAAGGTACAATGACTTCATACAACATAACTTTTTTTCTAAAATAGATATCAATGTGCTTCTTTCAAATTTGGTTTTATAACATCCATACAGAGGGCATGCAATTGGTTTTATGACATTATCATGAGTATTGCATATTTTATGAATGTTTGAAGTAGAGTAAACTATAATTGTGACATACGTTGACTGCGTAACTGATAACTTGTTGTGTATTTATCGAAATTCAAATTTTTTTCTTTTGATAGAAAGAAGACTCAAAGCCAGAGGGCACTGTTATTTTTCAATTTTTTTTTCTTTTTTCTAGTATTTTTCATTGAACGTCAAACCTGGAAGTGTATATTGGATAAAAAACCTACATCCGATGCACGTCAAAATACATAGACCTAATTAATTCAAAATTTATCAAATATATATTCGTTAGAAAGCTCATTCAGAGTACTTGTGTGATGCAAAAGGAGGTGTCCCTTTTCTTCCATTTGAGCCCCGCGCTTGAGCCCCGAAGCCATGAAAACTGCAGATTTCTATTAGGCTTTGCAGATAGCCTCAATTTTGGGGGTTTCGATAGAAAGTACTTTCGATCGAAACTAATTAGTTTCGATCGAAAGTACTTTCTATCGAAAGTAATTTGTTAGTTTAACATGTGTGTGGGTCAAAATCCCACTAAAATATTTACTATCTTAGTTTCGATCGAAACTAACTTAGTTTCGATCGAAACTAGGTTAGTTTCAATTGAAACTAAGCAAAAAAGGTAGTTCCGATCGAAACTATGAATGTTTCGATCGAAATAATCAGGAACTTTCTATCGAAAGTACCTGACTAAATCCTCCCACCTTGCGGATTCGTGAGGAATTTCTTCCTCCAAAAAAGTGTAACCCACTATTGTGGGATCACCCATAAGGCTATGGTAGAAAAACAAAGTGGTAAGGATCTAAAATGTTTAAGATCAGATAGAGGAGGAGAATTTATATCAGATGAATTCACTAATTTCTGTAATGAGCATAGTATAAAAAGATAGGTTTCTAAACCAAGGACACCACAACAAAATAGGATTGCTGAGAGAAGGAACATATCAATAGTTGATTGTGCAAGAACACTGATGATAGAGAAAGGCATCACCCAAATCTTCTGGAGAGAAGTTGTCAGCACTGCTATTTATACACTTAACATAGTATAATTGAAGGACACAAAGAAGACACCTTATGAGCTATGGTATGGTAAAACACACAATGGAAATGGAAAGCTTGATGCCAAAAGTGATGTCAAAAGTTACTTCAAGATCTTTGGTAGTCAATGTTATGTCTTAAAGGATGATAGAAATGGAAAGCTTGATGCCAAAAGTGATGAAGGTATTTTTCTGGGGTATTCTATCAAGAGCAAAGATTTTAAATATATAATCAAGGCTTCTAATAAAATAGTTGAAAGTGCAAATGTAAAGATTGATGAATTTGCAGAAAAACATGAGCTGGAAAGCACAAATGAACCAGAGGACTACAAAAAAATTGTATATTGTTAAGAACCCATAACTCTGCCTGAGCAACAGTGCTTAATTCCAGAACAACAGAATGTTGCAATCGACGGTCAAAATGCTATTACAACTGGTCAGAATAATGATCAAGATATTGTGTAAGGTAATGAAGATCAAGCTGATACACAAAGAGCTATACCTGTACTTGTAAGATATGTAAGAAGGAACCATACAGATGACCAGATCATAGGAGATAAGAAAGCCGGTACAAGAACAAGAAGCAAGTCTTTAAAATCAAATTGTTTAATTTGTGAGTTTGAGCCAAAATCTATCAATGATGCACTAGATAATGAAGAATGGATAAGTGCTATGAATGATGAGATTGAATAGATTGAGAATAACGAAACATGGTCACTTGTGCCAAGACCAGATCACAAAAATGTCATCGATACAAAATGGATATTCAGGAATAAGCTAAATGAGAATGGAGAAGTCACAAGGAACAAAGAAAGACTAGTATGCAAGGGGTATGCACAAGAGGAAGGTATAGACTATGGAGAAACCTTTGCACCCGTTGCTAGGATAGAAGGAGTAAGAATAATACTTGCTTATGTTGCATATAAAGGATTCAAAGTATATCAAATGGATGTCAAGTCAGCATTACTAAATGGAATACTTGAAGAAGAGGTATACATTGAGTAACCATAAGGGTTTGTAGATCCAGACAAGAGGAACATGGTATGTAGACTTCACAAAGACTTGTATGGATTAAAACAAGCTCCTAGAGCCTAGTATGAACGACTTCATTCCTATCTAATAAGTATTGGATTCATAAGGACTAGTGAAAGCAGTAATCTTTATTTGAAAGAAGATACTGATGCTAACACTTTGATTGCTGAAATATTTGTTAATGACATCATATTTGGAGGCAATAATATGCTATGCAAGTCATTTGCTGATGAGATGAGAAAATATTTTGAGATGTCTATGTTTGGAGAGATAAAGTTCTTTCTTGGTCTACATATTGTATGCACCCTAAAATGGTCGCCTAGACTTTGGGCCCCATTTACCATTTTATCATTTTATCAAATTTCTGAATCAATGCTTTGGAATATTTTCAATTCAAATCAATTTCCTTGATCAAATTGTAATTAATTCAATTATTCAATTATTTCAATATTTCCTAAGGTTTGATCATTTTTATTTATTAAAAGATTTAATCTTCCTTTTAATTAAATGAAATTCCTCTTATTTAATTAAAAGATTTAATCTCCCTTTTAATTAAATTCCTCTTATTTAATTAAATTTAATTTCTCCCATTTAATTAAATAAAAAAATTCTAGTTTATTTAATTGAAAGAAAACTCATCTTTTAATTAAATAAATAAAAATCCCCACTTAAAGCACTTTATTTGATGAAAAAGGAAATGAATTAAATAAAATCCCTTTTTCATCGCATTTTCCTAAGTGGTGGGATTTTGCCTCTTAATCTCAACCATTGATCAATTCTTTCTGCCTCTTAATCTCAACCGTTCACTTTCCTATATAAGGAAATCTCTCCTCATTTAATAATCAATCAATAATCATCAATCATCAATCATCAATCATTCATATTAGGTTTTTTTAGTATTGTTATGCTACAGGTTTGGAGAGTAATTTTGGAGGAGGATTTGAGCACTTGAGCTTGGATATTGCAACTTCTCTCTTCTTGTCTTCTTCTTCTTGCATCCATGGCTATTCATGTAGATTAG
>MU225669.1:2430118-2442241 GCA_018584345.1 Thuja plicata
AGGTAATGTACTTAAATAGATCTAAAAATCTGCAATTCAAGTTGCATTAGAAACATGTCATTTTGTTTCAGTTTAACCATTGAAGCATCAAGTCTCTTAACAGAGCAGGACTTAACAGTCTTCTATAATTGAGGTATATCCTAACAGATTGCCAAAAATATTGTCATAAAGATAGCATTGAGTGCCTGATACTGACACATAGTCTAAGAAGGAGGCTGATGCAGTTAGGTAGCACCAGATATGCCAGATACCTATTGTGCCTAGAGAGGTTGATCAATATTGGTAGCATTTACATGACAGATATAAAGTGACATTCTATAATTAAAATCCTCTAACAAGTTCACACCTAATAGTGTGTTTGTAACCTTTAACAGGGTTGGCTCCTAACAGAGCTCACTTCAGAAGAGTGAAAAATTGGGGTACCGGTCCTAGTGGTTTTTCCCTTAACAGGGTTTCCACATTAAAATCCATGTGTTATGTGTGTATGGTTCATTACTTTATTGTTTTACATTTCACATATGCATTTCTAGATTGATTGGTATACTCTACATGTTTACTGGGTATCGGTAAATAGTTTTATTACTTATCGGTTATCAAGGAGAATAAGGACAGACAAGGTAAACCGACAGACAGTTAATCATTAAAATTATTTCATGGCATGCATCTTGTAGGGACTTAATAATCTGAGATGTATTTGATTGGTGGTTAAAGATTAAAGGATAAATTTTTGAGGCCACTGATTCACCCCCCCACTCTTAGTTATTAGTAACAAAAGGTGCATACAAAATAATAGGATTTAGTGCTTTCTCATCAGTTTCAAAATACCTTGAAAGGAATCTTCCAAGATCTTCACTTCTGTAATCCATGATTTGAAAAATATTTGACTAATATGAATTAGTCCATTTAATGCAAATGATGCGGTCTTACCTTCTTTCAATTCTGTGGGCATAGTTTAGTTAATGAATTTGTCACTTTCTCCAAGTTTGATAGATGTACCTTAAGTATAGATAACTTAGGAGTGATAAAACCCTTCAGCAAATTAATATTGTCAATACTCTCCCTTTCTCAATACCCAATACCCTAATTTTTGCCAAAATTCTTGTGACTTCCTTGTCTAACTCTGTTACAGATTGTGAACATGTTTCACAGTTGTCCATCATATTGTTCATAGTTGCCCTCTCTTTGGAAATAATGTATTCAACATCTTGAACATGCATAATAGGATTCATGCAGTAACTAAAAAATTTTCTTCCATGTCCAATGCACCTCTTTGCATTTGTCAAACAAGTTTTCACAATGCCTATGTCCCATGTGATGTACTTGCAAACTTCTGATAGCTTCTTTTCTGAATAGCTCTTCTCTTCCTTCTCCTCTGCAATATTTATCAAATTTTCATAATGTCTGTCAAATTCATCACGTGTTATTCTCAGATTTTCAAAGTCATCTTTGTGCTGGAAAAATATAGGTACTAGAAGCAATTTGTTCACAGTATCAATTTCCCTTGTAACAACTTTAGCCATTTTGTCACCTTTCTATTTTGATCTTTCCTTAACTTTGTTTAGTGCAGTAAAAGCCAATTTAGCCAGCTCATCTTCATCCATGTTGTCAACATTAACATCTTTTCTTGCCAATAATGAGATAGAAGATGTGTTTACCTCTTTCTTCTCATCCTCTTTTTGTTCTATCTTCTACTCTTCTTCCCTTTTCTATTCTACTTCCTCTTTCTGTTTTGCTTCATCTGCTATAGTGTTGTCCACATTCCCTACAAATGGATCCTTTTCATCTTGTGATGTGTCAAGTGTCAGTGGCACACCAGAAAAATAAAAATATGGTTGTGAATCAACTTCTCTCTTCTCAACATTTGCCTCAGTTGTCTTTGAACTTTCTCTCATTCCTATCGGTGTAGGCAAAGTGGTTTTAGGAGGTGGAGGCTTATTAGGAGTAGTGTTCATCAATATTCTCTCCAATGCCTTCTAAGTTTCCTCACTGATTTAATCATACTTCCTCGCCATGATTTTCAACAATCTTAACTTAGTCCTTAGCAAAGGTTTCAATTCCTTGAATATTATTTCTCTTTCTTGTAAGGATATTACAGGCACCATGTTATCAATTTCTTGATTCCTTATTGTTTCATCTTCAATTTGTGCCAAGTGTTTCTTTGTCTCTAGTCTTCCATATAATTCTTCTGGTATGGTGCCCTCAATTTCTAGTAGGGTCTTTTTGAAAATAAGAAGGTGATTGACTACAACATCTTCTATTTTAAGTCTATTAGTCTCATCATACCTTTCATAGTATTTTTCAATTGAAAAAAGCTTCCCTTTTTCTATGGCTCTTTTCTCTATCATCTTTAGGTCAGGCTTCCATAATTGATTACTTTTCTCAGGTTTCTTCTCTTCTCTCACAGTGCTTGGTTCCATAGATGTTGTTGGCTTGCTAGATCTGGTGTTTACTCTAGTAGTAATGTTCTTAGTTTGTGATGTATGTTGTGATGGAGGAGGTGGAATGTATACCATTACTACTTTAGGAGTGGGAAGGGTTGTAGTACTATCACTTTCTAATCCAAGAGTTCTTTCTGTCATTTTATTTTTCACTTCTTTATGTTATTCTTCTATAAGTCCTACTTTTACACCACATTCATGCACAAGGTTTTCAATTTTTCTTTTCCTCAGACCTCTAGGCTTTTCCTCTCTCATCTTAACTGATTTCTCCTCATATGTTCCCCATATTTCTTCTGATATATCAAATTCTGATGCAAGAACATGTTCAACTTGCATGGTAAGTACCTCTAAAATTACTTCATAACCCATTGGATAACACCGTTTCTTCTAGGTGTGACTGCTTCAAAACATACACAATCAGTTTCAACCATGAAATAGATTGTATCCTTGTATTTTTCAACAATGTCCTCATGTATCCTGTACCTGGTTTTCATTTGTCTCTGAAGGATCTTGATCATAGCAAAAAATTCCCCATCAACCCATGTACTATTCTGTCTTTTGTAGCTCTATGAAATTAGAATACCAGTAGCTATCCCTATTTTCCAACCACTAGGGTGCAAGCTAGAAAATTTGTGCTCAATGTGTATAAACATATGCATCAATAGTGAGCCAAATCTGAAGGTCTTAGTTCTGTCTTTCTTTATTAGTTTGACATTCTCCAGAAATTGCTGTGCTAGTACTTTGCATAGGTTATATTTCACATTTTCCTTCACCATTCTCCATTTCATATGCTCCATCTCAGTGAAAATATCATCAGTGCCAAGTATATCATACATACAATGTATATAAGCCCTAATATCTTCTATGTGTAATACACCATGAGGGGCTTGATAAAATGCTCCTTCGGGATCCTCTTCATAGGACTTGAACAGATGTTTCCTAAATTTGTACTGAGGTTGATCTACAACATCATACATAATAGGTGCATCCATAGCTAGATGATGTAAATACCTTTCTTCCACTGAATTTTGAGTGTTTGCTTCAATCAATCACGCATGACAATTGTAGAATAGACTGAGTTCCTTCACTCTTTGATCTCCTTAGGTCTCTCTTCATCAAATGGTAAATAAATAGGTCATCGAATGGTGCTTTATACAAGTTTAAGTCATAAATTTCACTTTACTCAATACTGTCCAGTCGAGTGTAAATCTCGCGATCATAATATATGCATCTGCTGATGTTACACTCTCAGATGTATATTTCATGATGTTAGACAAGTTCATACCTAAGCTCGCTTGATCTCAATCCACAAATTTTGGGGCATGATATATTATGATGTCTATATCCAATGCTCCCCTAAGGCCATGATCGGCCAATTAGGTCGATTCTTCTTTTATACCATCAGGTGAAGATCCAGTATTGTCTCTCCATGAACTAGTGTCTCACTAGTTTCCTTGATCTTCCAAATCTTACTAATTCTATTATCTTCTACTTTCTTAAAACAACTGTTAAAGTCATTCTTCAAATCTACAACACTCTTGTTGATATCACTTTCATTCATCTGTGAATTTATAGGAGGTGGTATTCTTCTGTGGTTTACTCCATTATACTTGCAAAACATTGCTATATATCCTAGATTATTTCATTTGTAATATATAGGAGGTCTTCTTTCTTGATTTACTTGAAGCTTACAATACCTCGCAATGTGTCCAAAATTATGGCATTTGTAGCATGTAGGTTTCACTGTAGGTTCTCTTCCATTGTCTTCTTTGTATCCAAGTTGGTTAGGTTTCCTATATTCTACTTTCTTGTGCCCATATCCATTGCAATTAAAACAATAACTAGAAAAGGTTCTATAAGGGGCATTACCTATGCAGTCTCTCTTCATGTGTCTAAATTTTTTGCCACCAAAGCATCTACCTTTGAAGGGTCTGATATGCTCTCTAGGTTCTTCAATAGAAGATTTCTTAGCATCAATCTTCTCATTAGATTTCTCTTCCTGATTCTTTGAACATTTAGCTTCATTGAAGCCAATACTAGTCATATCACCTTCGGGGTTCTATCTATCTCTTTGTTCATTGATCAAATCACTGCTAGTGTGAAGTTTCTCAATGTGTTTATTTGCCTCAACAAGTTCACCTTTTATGATCTGATTGTATTTCTCCAGTTCTAGATACTTGTTCTTGTAGTTGTTAGCCTCATTCTTCATTTGATCTAATGCATTGTTTAAATATTCTTCAAATTTCTTCTTATCATCCTTCTGTATCTATGTTTATTTAGTCATAGTCTCATTCTCAAGTTTCAGAGTTTCATTCTCTTCTATCAGTTGCCTCATGTGTTCTGAATTATCTTCATATAAATCCTCTTTTATCTGAACCATAAGATCTTGTCTTTGACTTATGAAAAGATCAAGTTGTTCCTTGAGTTTCTTTATAAATTTCTCAGCTCTTCACATGTTGAATCTCAATTCTCCATTCTCTTCTTTTGCTTTGTCAAGGTCTTCAAGTGTAGCATCAATTTTTTCTTGCAAACTGTCCAAATCCATTCTGATCTCCCTCAAGTTGTTAGACTTTTTCTCCAATGGCCAAAATCTCTAATACCAATTGTTAGGATTAGATAATATTGAGAGGGGTGTGAATCATTATTATTGAACTTAATTAAACTCTTCAACCATTCAAACATTAACCATAAACTTGCAGTGATGAAAAGAACATAAGAAAATGACACAGAACTCATAGCACCATATTTTGTTGTCGAGGAAACCCTGGCCAAGGGAAAACCCCGGTGGGGATGATACCCACAAGCATGCACTAAATTATAGTGTCCCTATTAGGAGAGCTATCCCTGTGAGGATCAGAATGTTACATAGTATATTTCCTTGTTAAAGGAATTACAACCCTGTTAAAGGTTCACAACACCCTGTTAGGGGCCAACTGAGCATACAACTCTACAATAGAATTTTGTTATAAAATGTTTTCAGTAATGAACAATAACAAGCATCTCTAATGCTTAGATGCTTCCTTTTTATAACTCATCAATGATCTCTGTCATCCTCTACTCTACAATTTGCATCTTGTACACAACATAATACACATTCCAATTCTTATTTCTTTGACAAAAAGATCTTACATAAATCTCTTTTTCTTTCACCAAGTTGGCTCTCAATGCAGATATTACATAGTCGGCTTCCAATACAAAATACAATTAATAAAGTAAACATTAAATGCATAGTTGGATCTCTTGCATAGTCAAAATATAGGTTATCATCAACCATAATCTAACTCTGATTTCCAGGAGTCCATGTCTTACTCCCTTAATCATCGCTACTATCCAACTGCTCTATATCATTGTTCTACTGCAGTCTATCTATCTTCAATTCTTTCTAACTCATTGTAGACATTACCAAAACCAAATACATCTTAGGTGGGGGTCACACATACTCCATACTATCTTCCTCTAAGCTTGCATTTCATAACTCATTGATCTCAATCTTTGATATCCAAAATACTTTTGTATCTCTGCTTCTATACTTAGTCAATTTCTAAATCAGCAAAACTTATCTTTATAGGAGTCAGCAAAACTCATTGATCTCAATCTTTGATATCCAAAATACTTTTGTATCTCTGCTTCTATACTTAGTCAATTTCTGAATCAGAAAAACTTATCTTTATAGGAATCGATCTGTAACCCATATGTGTTGCCATAAATGACAACCAAAAAGTGAATTACATTACACAAAATTGATCACTTTCCAACATGAATTGCAAAAGGAAGTCTACACAACAGTATGTCAAGGAAATCTACAAAATGGTAAATAAAAAATAGTGCATGGCATGGATAAAGGTGGTTTCTATGCATCAATTTTTTGAAAGATGGTTTAAATAAACTTTCATGCAAATTCAAAATGGAAGATATAATGCCAAGTCCCACACCCTTGCCAACACCATGAACCTTGCATATGAAATGAAAGGAAAGGTTGCAGATGCATTTTTGTAAAGGAAAGCTTGCTTTTAGGGTTTTTAGTCCCACATGCATAGGGCAGTGTTGTTTTCAAATGTTCTTATAGTAAAGTGATCGATATGTCATATAAAGTGAAAGGAAAGAAAGCCCTTGGGCATTGTTCTTTGGGGTGTTTTTTTACCATGGTTGACCGGAGAAGTATGTAGACAACCTTTAGATGTGCAGGAGAAGAAATTTTTTAAAAATGACTAGGTGATTAATCCCACATTGGTGGTGGGAGGGAGAACTCCAATGTTTATAAGCAAAAAAACTTACATGCTATTGTGAAGAGAAGAGCCTAGAGGCTCTTGGAAACTATGCTTAGGTGGAGCTCATGGGAGATTGTGCCTTTTTAGGTGGGAAACTTTGGTGGAAGACAAAATAATTTTGGTGGGGCCTGTGGAGGTAAGGTGGTAGATGAAATGGTAGAGGAAACAATAGATTATGCATGAATCCTAAGGTAGTGCAGATCAATGGTAGGCACAATGCATGATGCAGCCCAAGCTTGGAGATCCAATAAAGGACTATCCAAACTTGCAGCCAACAACAAGAACCACACAACAGAAAAAACACAACACAATCTATATCAATATCAACTTATATTATTGTAGAATTCTAATTACATGCAACATGGTGGGTTGTGAGGAATTCCTTGTTAGGGCCAATTACATCAGCAAAAACAACAAGATCTCGCAAGATCCAACCTTATCCATCTACACTATAGCTAAGTGGAAGAAACTAGATCTGAACTTGTGCTCACAAGCCACTAAGATTTCTGCAATCTCTATCTACCCTCTTACAACTATCTTTAACACTTTACAATATTTCATCTTATTATCTTACTCTACTATCCTCTATCTATCTTCTCATCATTTTTTGTATCCTCTAACCATCAACCTAGACTCTCTTTTATACACACTTGCCATAAATCAGCTTTTAAATAATAATTAAATGATCTAGTTGGCCATACACTCTACAATGAACATATATTAAATGCACCAGTCACCTGCAAATAATAAAAAAATACATAGGAAAACATATCAAACCAGATTTAGGTCCACACAAGATCCAATGCCAAAAATCCACACATCTCACAACTCAGCATGATCCCAATGACCCCCTCAAATCACGGATAAAATCTCCAATGTCTACCCAATCTATAAACATAAGTCGGTGAGCCCCAACAACCAACAGGTAAACAAGAACACTGAGGGCCTAGAACACTGAGAGCCATACCACTCATTGAAAGACACAACGAATCAGAACTCCACCGAATAGACACCACCGAGTAATATGCTACAAAAAAAGACACCATCGATCTACACACACTGAGAAACTACCACTGAGGAGTGTACCCTGAGTAGAATATCACCAAAAATAGCAACACCAAGCACCACCAAGTCCATTCACCGAGTTGAACAGTGTAGCAATACATCTTCCAACCGAGAGCTACCAGCAAAGTGAGGGAGCACCTAAGGTCTCCAACCAAGTTAACTACTAAAAATATAAATCAAACCAAAATATGTATTCGGTGATATAGGATTCCCAACTACCCTAGGATGCTCCTGCATCAGACACCCCAGGTGCAAAATGATGTTCTCAGAAGATGGATGAACATCTATTAGGATTCAACACATAGATCCCAAACTAGTTCTTGATATACATGTCTTCCAAGTCCTCAACCAACATAGTCTTCCCCCAGTTCTTCTTCTGCTTCCTTTTACCACTAGTACTTGATGATTTATCTTCATATCTCTGCACACTCGTGTCTTTATCATCCACTGCAACCACTTTAGATTTTCTACCAATGCTCAAGTTCCTCATACTGAGCTCTACATCCTACAAAGGAATCAAAATAGACTTATGCCCATCCTTCAGTATAGTAAAGGAAATTCTTTTATATTCATGAATACCCTCTCTATCATACTGCCAAGGTCTACCAACTAAACCATGACAGGAACTCATCTCCACAATGTCACATAATACTTCATCTCTATAAGAACCAATGTAAAAACTCATCATGCACTTCTCTTTCACCTCTACTACATGACCAAATTATAACTAACTTATCCTATAAGGACAAGGATGCTTCAACCTTTTAAAACCAAGTTTTTGAACCATCTCCTTAGGAACTAGGTCGTCAGTACTCCCTCCATCAACAATCACTTTACAACACTAACACACTAGATTTACACATAGTCTTGAACAAGTTCTTCCTTTGACAAGAATCAACTTGCTTTGAGGACAACAATGTTTTCCTAAGAAAAATATTCACACCCTCCACCTCAGGTTCATTCTTAGTAACATCATTCACCATAACATTTTGGTGACTACAAAGCTTCCTATCTGCATGGGGACATTCAAATGGCCAATGTCCTTCTTTTTCATAGTTGTAACAAGTACCTCTGAATACACCTCTACATGTCTTTCTCCTTGGTTCAATAGGTTTTAGTTCCTCCTTAGCCCTCGGTTTATCCTTTACTGACTATTCTTTCTTCTCCTTCCCTCGAGAATTACCATAATGTCTTCTCTTCAACTTATCTACTTCCTTCAGTACATGTTGATAAACATATTCTATCGAGTCAATCTTCAACATACCAATCTCATCTTGGATATTGAATTTCAGACTATTAAGATACCTCACCACCTTTTCCTTAGAAAGTTCCCTATACCCAGACCGAATAGTGAACTTCTAGAACTCTTCGGTATAATCTTCCATAATCATCTCCTTCTATTTTAGATTCTGCAATTTCTTAAACAATTCAAGTTCATATTCAGTAGGGATGAACTTATCTTTTAACTTTGTCACCATCAACCTCCACTAATTGATCTTCATCTCACCTTCATCTTCTCTATCCCTCTGCAACTCTTTCCACCATAAAGCAGCATGCCCCTTCAACTTATTCCGTGCCAACCTTACTCTAAGTGGATCTTCAATGTCTTCTAGCTCAAAGTAGTCTTCTAACTCACTGATCCAATCAATTAGATCCTTGGGTCTCAAAGTAGCTAAAAAATTAGAAACCTCCATTTGGTAACTTGTACTCAACTAAACTCCAGATCTCTGCAATCGATCATATTTGTCTCCTCTAGATCTTTCTATCTTATCCGCCATATCATCTCCACTAGATCTAGCAACTTAAAAAATCTTTGCCAGCTTCCTCATAACCATCATCCGTTCTTGGACCTCTATGTAATCCAATATTTTTGATACCTTCTATGATTTCATTCTTCATTACCATCATCTCAAATCTGAATATTTTTGTTATCCTCACTTCCACCTCCTTAGAAAGATCTATAATCGCCCTAGGGTCCAATCTTCTTGGAGGCATCTCTCTAGATCTTCGAAAACCTCAAGCTCCACAAGAAATGAACCAAAGCCTCTAATACCACTTGATGCGGTCCAAGCTTAGAGGATCCAATAAAGGACTGTCCAAACTTGCAGCCAACAACAAGAAATACACAATGGAAACAACACAACACAAGATATATCAATATCAACTTATATTATCTCAAGATTCTAGTTATATGCAACATGTCGGGTTGTAAGGCCTTCCCAGTTAGGGCTAGCTACATCAATAGATTCAACAAGATCTTGCAGGATCCAACCTTATCCATCTACACTATAGCTAAGTAAAAGAAACTAGATCTAAACTTGTGCTCACAAGCCACCAAGCAATCTGAAATCCCTATCTACCCACTTAAAACTGCATGCAACACTTTATAATCTTTCATCTTATTAGCTTACTCTGCTATCCTCTATCTATTTTCTCCTCATTTTTTGTCTCATCTAAAAATCAACCTAGACTCTCTTTTATACACACTTGCCACAAGTCAGCTTGTAAACAATAATTAAATGACCCAGTTGACCATACACTCTATAATGAACATATATTAAATGCAGCAGTTGGCTGCAAATAATAAAAATATATATAGGAGAACACATCAACCTAGATTTAGGTCCACACAAGATTCAATGCCACAAATATGCATGCCTTGAAACTCAACATGATCCCAATGACACCCTCAAATCAGGGATGCAATCTCCAATGTCTTCCCAATCCATAAACACAAGTTGGTGAACCCCAACAACCAGTCGGTAAACAAGCACACCGAGAGCTAGACCACTTGGTGAAAGATAAAACTAAGAAGACACCACCGATTAATATGCTATCAAGAAAGACACCGTCAAGTTGCACACACCAAATAACTACCACCAAGCAGTGTATCCCGAGTAGAATATCATCAAAAACAACAACACCGAGCACCATCGAGTCGAGTCACCAAGTCCAACAGTGAAGAAATACATCTTCCAACTAAGAACTACCACCAAAGTGACCGAGCACCTCAGGTCTCCATCCAAGTTAACTACTAAAGCATAAATCAAACCAAAAAATATTTTTGGTGACATAGGATTGGCAACTACCCCAGGATGCTCCTGCATCAATGCCTTAATCAACCTATAGTTAATACACCTTCATGAAATTAGGATAATCAAGCACAATTCTATGGAAAGAAACAAACAATTTAATCTAAAGAATTGAAATTGACATCCATAACATTCCATGGTTCTCTAACTAGGCTTTGCAAGTAGAGCTCTCAACCTTAATCTCCACTTGTGACCATCCTAGAATGAGAAATTGATGATAAATGCCTAATCTAGCTCTCAATTCTCTCAAAAGATCTCAAAGATGAACTCAAATACTCATGATAAATGATAAAATCTCTAAATTTTCTATGAAATGCTCTCACTATTGCTCAGATTACTATAAAATTTCCTATAGTGATGATGCCATGCATTCGAATTTTCTAGGATATGCTTATGCTTAGAAATGGCTTGTATTTATAGTAAAATCTCAAGGGTAGGGGGAAGAGTGAATTGACCATTAGTTAATCCTTGGTTGAGTTTGATCTCTCAAATGATTTCAAATGGGGGGACCATTTAAATGGTTGTCTCAAAGGTTGGGACAAAGAGACAAAGTCCTCAATTCTCATTGGTTGATCAAATTATGTTGAAAGAAATTAGGATTTATTTAATTCAATCAATTAATTAAATTAGCCATGTGAGGGTGAATAGATTCATTTTGATTTTTTATTTAAACTATACAATTAATTGATTAAAATCAATTATATAATTTTGATTGACCCCTTTTTGGCTTATATTTGATTATTTGATTTTATTATTAATTAATCCTTTGATTTTATTTGATTTAATTCAATTTGATTGATAAATGTCCATTTAATTTGATTTTGATCTATTTTGAAGCATTTTGAGCATTTGATGAGATTTGATGAGATTTGTTGATTTTAAGATACCTGGTCAATTTTGGGTATCTACAGTAAACAATAATTAAATGACCTAGTTGACCATACACTCTACAATGAACAGATATTAAATGCACCAGTCTACTGCAAATAATAAAAAATACATAGGAGAACACATCAACCTAGATTTAGGTCCACACAAGATTCAATCCCATAAATCTGCACTCCTTGAGACTGAACATGATCCCAATGACCCCCTCAAATCACGAATGCAATCTCCAATGTATGCCTGTATGCAATAAAAATTTCTGCAGCTGCACAACAAGTCAAAACATGCATATACAAGATATACCAAATACTAAAAGCATGCAAGGAACTTGAAATACAACTAAATTCTCACTACAACCTCCGATGAGCTAAAACA
>MU225669.1:2450314-2474545 GCA_018584345.1 Thuja plicata
AAATCTTAATGAAAGAAAAAAAGGAGACACAAGTAGGTCTGGTATTTTGATCACCCTAAAAGGATGAGAGCATATCCCTACTACTTGTGATCCTTCAAACACATAAGTCACTTGATTACTTCCTTGGTCTTCTTCTAGCTAGGAGGAATTCGGTGGGTTTGATATTTTGATCACCCTAAGAAGGGTGAGAGCATATCCCTACCACCATTTTCCATAAACACACAAGCCCCCTAATTAAACTATGTGAGAGAAATCAAAAACACAAAGTTTAATTGTATCTCCAAGGCAACCTGCAAAATAGATCAATTAGTAGTTTCAATGTTCAAGTCTTCTACAAGCATCCTACAAGACAATAAGATTAGTAGTTTAAAAACACTTTGATCTTGGTCAAACGTTCTACAAAACCACTGTTAGAAGATAAAGAATACCAAATTCCTGTAAGAAAACTAGATTAGCAAAGCTCCACATGCAAAATATGATGAAAATAAAAAAAATTAAGTAGAGCCGCCTGTCTACAGGCATAGATGCCTATGTGCAGAGATGCCTGTCTATAGGCAGAGCCACCTATCTGGCACATAATGCAGAAAAGACCCTAAACCTTGCAAAAAATTAAGACCCAAATGAGCTAAAGCTTCTAAAATGACATCTATTATGAAATTAAAGCATGCAACTATTTCTAAAAGTTCTTAAAAGTGCAGAGAAACCCTAAAATGTGATGCAATATGCAAGAAAAACTCTTTCTGTTAGAGCCGCCTGTGTACAAACAAAGATGTCTATCTGAGACAAAAAGAGAATAACAACTAGAACTAGCAAGATTTAAAACCTAATATGCTTACAAATACAGAAGAATGATTTGAATGACAAAATGAACTAAGGAACTAACCCTAAAATGACTGAAAAATGTAGGGAAAACAACATAGAAAGCCAAAATAAGAATGGAAACTCCCTTTCTGTCGGAGCCACCTATGTGCAAGTGGAGCCACCTGTGTGTGGAGCCATCTCTATAGAATCGGAGCCACCTGTGTGCAGAGCCACCTCTGTAGAAGCAGAGCTGCCTGTTCGTCAGTCCTTCTGAAAAACCTACAAAATAAATAAAAAATAGGATGTGGGTCCCACCGGGTGTGTCAAAATGTATGCAATAAAAATTCCTGCAGCTACACAACAAGTCAAAACATTCATATAAAAGATATACCAAATACTAAAAGCATGCAAGGAACTTGAAATAAAACTAAATTCTCACTACAACATCCGATGAGCTAAAACAAGTGCACCCAAGACTCGTTTGATTTGCTCTTAGAGATTTTGTGGGTGTGCTCTCCCAACACAATGTAATGAAATCCCACTATGATGCAAGCTAGAAGATGGTGAAGGGATTGAGAACAAGTATGAGGAACTTGCCCCAAGCTTCACATGATGAAGATTGAGAATGCAATCGCAAATCTAGAATGAAGATGCAAGATGAAATAAACTAAGATTGATTTTCATTACCTAACATGTAATATCTAGATGATCTAATGCTCAAGAAAATGCTCTAAAATGCAAATCACTAGCTAGTTACTCTCACTAGTTAGAAAATGAGGAGTGAGGCCTCCTTTTATAGATTTTCTTATGAAAATGGAGGGCTAGGATTAAGAGGTGGAAAATGAGTGGTTGAGATGAAGGGTTAGGAAGGGTTTTTGTGGGAGTGAAAGAGATTAAGAGGCAAAATGAATGAGTGGCTAGGATTAAGTGGTTAAAGTGAGGAATTGACTTTTCAAGGGGAGGGAATAATAATTTTAAAAAGTCACATGTGTGTGCAAGTGATTAAGGCTAAAATGGGTTTATTTACCTTTTAAGTGTGATTAGACTGAATTTAGCCAAAAGCAAGGAGAAGTGAGATTTAAATTTAATTTAATTTAATTTAAATGAGGTTTAGAAGAATTTTAGAGAAAATGGAGGGATTAAATAAATAAAATGTATTTAAAAAGAAATATGGAGGAAACATATATTAAAATAAGTTTTAATATATTAGGGATAGTATTTAAATTAAATTTAAATACAAGGTGATGAATTTATTTAGTAAAATTAAATAAATAGTCAAATATAACAAATATAGTTAATCTATAAGAATTAACTATATTGTTATAGGCAATATTAATTAAATTAATATAGAAATGAAAAAGGACAATTTAAGGTGTCTACAATGCCCAATCCATAAACACAAGTCAGTGAACCCCAACAACCAGTCGGTAAACACGCACACCAAGAGCTAGACCACTCGGTGAAAGACAAAACTGAGAAGACACCACCAATTAATATGCTACTGAGAAAGACACCATCAAGCTACACACACCAAGCAAGTACCACCGAGTAGTGTACCCCAAGTAGAATATCACTAAAAATAACAACATCGAGCACCATCGAGTCCCATCACCGAGTCCAACAGTGAAGAAATACATCTTCCAACTAAGAACTACCAACAAAGTGATCGAGCACCTCAGGTCTCCAACCAAGTTAACTACTAAAAGCATAAATCAAACCAAAACATGTTTTTGGTGACACAGGATTGGCAACTACCCCAGGATGCTCTGCATCAATGCCTTAGCCCAGAGATGCATGAAGGATATCATCAAGGCATTGTGCCTGTGAAAAATGTGGCAGGACTGATAGTAGGGCGCAAATAGGTGGACCTAGGTGGTGGTGACATAGCGGGCTCATAGGAAAGGCATCTTAGATGGGTGTGAATCCTGAGGTAGAGAAATTAACGGTTGGTGCAGTGGCTTGAAGGAAAGAAGATCAAAAGTTAACCATCAAGGCATTGCACCGAGCCGAAACATTGCACTGTGATAGGTGGTGTGACCGGGCAGAGAGGATAAGGAAGGTGATGGAGGCGCCCAACTAGATTTTGAAACCAGGAAGCTTGCAACACATGGAGAAATCTGGTGCATTCTGGGTAGAAAGTGGTTGAAATAAGATTAGAAAGTGAAGAATTAAATAATTAAAGAGTAGAAACAAAGGTAAAACACATAGGTTGGTACAAACTATTGATTTAAAGGTGCAAAATAAAAAATTTAAAATTTGCAAACAAACTTTCAAATATTAGAAATGTGTATTCATCAAGGAGGTTTGAGGATTTTCAATGTGCAAAGTAGTAGAAAATGGATGTGTGTGAAAATGAAATTAGATCATTGTTGAAAGATAGGGATATTTTCTTTTCAAGAACAAATATATGTGGGGAAAGGACAGATGTCTATAGAAGGAACAAAGGACAAGTGTTTGTGGAAAAAGGAATTAGAAGTTTTCTCTTTGCCAATATATTCTAATTTTTTGGATTGAACAGAGGTTCCAATTTTTCTAAGGCTGAGGTCTCCATAAGTTCCAATTCTTTTGCTTGGTTTTAGTTGTCTTTTGGTTCCATAGGAATATAGTTCTTTGATTGTACTATTTTTTTTCAGATAAAATAGAAATTCATTGGTCTTTTTCATCTTATTGAAGTGGTATATGTCTGATTGCAAGAATACATGGATGTGATTCTTTACACTAAATACAAGAGTCCATATTCAAATCTCTCCTTGGTGTCTTTCTTTTGAATTTTGAATTTTCTAATTCACTACATAAAGGTTATCTATGCATATGTCATTAGTCTTTAGTTATGATCTAGGATCAGATTAAATGATGCTATGGATGTGACATAGGTTCATCTGGTTATCTACAGGAGGATATTATAAGCAGTATTGGTCTGGATTTATTGTGCTTATGGCTTGGAATCTTTGACAAAAGTTGACTGTTGTATTTCTGAATTTGCCTAAAGGATATTGCCCAATGGATAAAGCACTGGTCAGTTATTAGTATCTTATATAGTGATGCATGGCTAGTTAGGCCTTGTCTATATTCAGTAACTTAAATATAAACTCTGATATATCTTAGGTTTTTGTGTTTGTTGTGTTTTACCAATCTCATGCTCCACTTCATGGTCGATGTTTAATGGGTAATCAGCCAGTTACCTAGTCTCTCTCGATCGTGTTGAACCTATGTGAGATTTCTTCTTGATTAATGCTACACAAAATATTTGAAGGCATTAAATGCTTTCCCCCCTTGGTTTTGCGAAACCTAAAGTGTAGAAGGATGGATCCACATCCTTGTTAGTTGGTCCTTTTCATTCTATTGATAAATAGTTGGAGTTGGTTTCTCTTAAATATCTATTGCAAAATAAAAGGGTTGTTGTCTAGGAGTTGCAACATAAAATAGAACCACCAAGTTGGATGATGAAATGAATTAAATGAAGTTTGTTACAAGATCTATGAATGGGAAAATTAAATGTGAAGATCTAAGGCAAAGATCAAGAAGTTAAATAGAAAAGGGAAAGTTCTAAGAAAATTTACAAGTTCCAAGGTAAAAGTGAATTGGTATACCGAGTCAAGGAAATTGAAGAAGATGGTCGAATGACTGAGCGCAAACTAAAGAAAATCAAATTAAGGAGATTAAGAGGAAAAATTATGTCTATATAAGGAATGAGAATTACACTTAGTGCAATGCTATTGAGGAATTGAACAGAGAGGGAAAGAAGATGAAGAACAACATTTACCGAGTAGAATAGAGAAAGATAGATTAAAGAATCTAGAGTCTAAGAAAGAGATCAATGGAGTATTTGATACTAGTATTCAATTAAGCATAAAGGATCTGATTCAAGCATAGTGAGTTGCTAATTTTTATAGATAAAAGTTTACTATTGCTTATTAATATTTTTAATAGAGAAATCTCTTAATCAAGTGGATTTAACCATCCTATTTGTAAAACCTAGACTTAGGTGACATTCCAAAACATTATTTGAAGACCTATAACAAGTGATGAACTTTAACTGATTGAATGTTTGAAGATGTTAAGTTGATGATCATCAAGACATAGAAAGTTAATGCAAAGCATTAAATCAATTAATGTATTGTATTGTCATTGATGTCAACTTGATATAATCTGTATGGTCATGTACATACTGCTAAAGAATTCAAAGAACCAATGAATCAAAGGCTATGCTATCAGTAATGCATAAAAGTTAAGTATTCACAAAGTGACTATATACACCGATAGAGTGCACACCAACAAACAGAGTTACCCAATGAGAAAAGTCATAGTGTTACCCGATGAGAAAATGTACAACATTACCTACAAGAAAAGTCACAGAGTTACCTGACGAGCAAAGCACAGTATAACCTGACAGATTGAATTACATTGTTGCCCGACGGTGAAGATCCCGAAGACAACTGAAGTCACACCGACGGAATAGTCAGTTTTCACCGAAGACTAACTGAATTATTGACTGAAAGAATAGAGAGTTTAGAAATGAAAAATTTCTTATCTATCAAGAGCTAAAAATATACTTAAATGATACTTATCATTGTTTTAATCGATAAGATAAAGCCGGAGATAAGTAAAAGATTTAAAGCTGCTTTGTCCAGTTGGCAAGAAGATCTCTATGAGATGAAACTGGAGTTTTTCTTTAAATCTAATTGGAGAGAATTGTGGATCATGCCAAGATCAAGAAAGCCAAGAAATAGTGAAATCATGTCTATTTAAGAGACAAGATTATTCATTATGAATAAGGGGAGTGACAAGAGAATGGATGCTAAAGAGATTCTGAAAGAGAAGAAAGTCTTCATTCAGACCTGATCAATCAAGCTGAGGAAAGAGATAAATTATGCAGACACCAATGAACAGTGATACATCATCATAGAGAAGAATAGTGTGGAGCAAAGGTATTTAATTGATAACATTAATCAGTAAGGTAATGCACTTACAATAGATCTAAAAAATCTGAAATTCCAGTTGTATATGGGAACAGATCAATTTACTATATCAGTTTAACCAGTGAAGCATCAAGTCTCTTAACCGAGCAGTACTTAAAAGTATATTCTAATTGAGATACATCCCAAAGAGTATCAAAAAGTTTGGTCATACAAAGTAGCATTGGATATGTCGGATACCAATTGACAAGCCAAATGAGTGTTTGATCAATGATGGTAGCATTAGATGCTAGATACTAAGTGACAAACTATTATTTAAATCCTCTAACAAGGTCACATCTAACAGTGTGTTTGTAATCTTTAACAAGGTTGGCTCTTCACCGAGCTCACTTTAGAAGAGTGAAAATCTGGGGTACCAATCCCAGTGATTTTTCCCTTAATAGGGTTTCCACGTTAAAAATTCATGTGTCATGTGTTTATGAGTCATTACTTTATTGTTTTGCATTTCACATAAGTAAATCTGGATTGATCGGTATACACTAGTTATTTACTGTGTTTTGGTAAATAGAAAGACTGCTTATTGGTAAACATACAGTAGAAGGTTTTTCAAAGCATTGCAACAAGTAGTAATTTGATATAAGTATTTGGAGGCATTCATCTTACAGGACTAAAGATAACTAGAGGTATAATTTTGTGGTACTAAGTTTTAAGGGTTGATTATTAGAATACTTTGAGGCCACTGATTCACCTCACCCCCCTCTCAGTTATTAGTAACAATTGGTATCAGAGCTTTTTTCCTTAGAAGGAAGGTTTGAAGACCTAAGCTAAAGATCACAAGATGAACATATGAGATGTGCCCAATCTTAAAAAAGACAAATTTTCTTCATGGAAAAGTAGGATAAGACTCCACTTATCAGGTATTGGAAATGATGTTACTCAATACTTAGATACTGAATATGTGTTGCCCATAGGAGTACCCACTATTGAACAAATGAGAGAGAAGCATGAGAACAACTGCATGATGATAGAGCTTGCTTCCTTACTCTCTGAAGCTAAATTTGAAGATGTCAAAACATGAACAACTACAAATTAGATGTGGGATAAATTGAAGCTTGTACCTGGTGGTGATAAGATTGTTCTGAGAGCCAAGGAAAAAATCCTTAGAAGAAAGTTTCATGATCTTAGAATGAAAGAAGGTGAAAATTGATGAACTATAACTGATTGAATGTTTGAAGATGTTAAGTTGATGATCATGCAAGGCATTAAATTAGTTAATGTATTGTATTTTCATTGATGTCAACTTGATATAATCTATATGGTCATGGACATACTACTAAAGACTTCAAAGAACCATTGAATCAAGGCTATGCTATCAGTAATGCATAAAAGTCAAGTATTTAAAAAGTGACTATTTACACCGACGAAGTGCACACCGACGGACAGAGTAAAGGAGAAAAGTCACAGTGTTACTCGATAAGAAAAATAACAACATCACCGATGAGCAAAGTCACAGTGTTTCCTGACAAGAAAATCAAAGTGTAACCTGACGGACAGAATTACAGTGTTGCCTGACGGATAAATAAAGGATGGAGATCCCGATGAAAAATGAAGTCACACCGATGGAATAGTCAATTGTCACAAATGATTGATTGAATATTTGACCAACAAAACAAAGAGTTTAGAAATGAAAAAATGCTTAGCTGTTAATAGCTAAGTATAGACTTAACTGATACTTATCATTGTTTTAATCAAAAAGATAAAGCCGAAGATAAGTAAAGGATTTAAAGCTGATTTATCCAGTTGGCAAGAAGATCTCTAAGAGATAGAACTAGAGTTTTTCTTTAAATCTAAGTGATGAGAATTGTGGATCATGCCAAGATTAAGAAAGCTAAGAAATGGTGAAATCATGTCTATAAAGAGACAACCTAATTCATTACAAAATTGGGGGAAGATAAGAGAAGTAATAAGAGAATAGATGCTGAAGATATTTTGAAGGAGAAGAAAGTCTTCATTCAGACCTGATCAACAAGCTGAGGAAAGAGCTAGATTCTGCAGACACTGACGAACAGTGAAACAACATCACAGAGCATAATAGTGTGGAGAAAAGGTATTGAATTGATTATATTGATCAGCAAGGTAATGCACTTACAATAGATCTAAAAATCTGCAATTGAAGTTATATGTGTGAACAAATCACTTTTATGTTTTAGTTTAACCATTGAAGCATCAAGTCTCTTAACCAAGCAGGACTTAATAGTATTCTATAATTGAGATACATCCCAAGGGGTATCAAAAATTTTGATCATACAAAGAAGCATTGGATATGCCTGATACTTATTGATAAGACAAGTGAGTGTTTGATCAAGGATGGTAGCATTATATGCCAGATACTAAGTGACAAACTATCTATTTAAATCCTCTAACAAGGTCATGCCTAATAGTGTGTTTGTAACCTTTAACAGGGTTGGCTCTTAACCGAGCTCACTTTAGAAGAGTGAAAATTTGGGGCACTGGTCCTAGTGGTTTTTCCCTTAATAGGGTTTCGATGTTAAAAATCCATGTGTTATGTGTTTATGAGTCATTTCTTTATATTTTTTCATTTCACATAGTTCACCCTAGATTGATCTGTATAATCTATTTATTTACTGTGTTTCGGTAAATAGAAAACTACTTATCGATAAACATCCAGTAGAAGGTTTTACAAAGCATTCCGACAAGTAGTAATTTGATATAATTATATGGAGGCATTAATCTTGAAGGACTAAATATAACCAGAGGCATAATTTGTGGTTGTAAGTTTTAAGGGTTGATTTAAGGATTAATTTTTGAGGCCACTAATTCACCCTCCCCCCTGTCAGGTATTACTAACAATTATTTTAGAGCTTGTGTGCTTAGAAGGAAGGTTTCAATACCTAAGCTAGAGATCACAAGATGAAAAGACGAGATGTGCCCAAGCTGAACAAAGACAATTTTGCTTCATGGAAAAGAAAAATAAGACTCCACTTATTAGGTATTGGAAATGATGTTACTCAATACTTAGATACTAAATATGTGTTTCCCACAGGAGCACCCATAGTTGAAAAAATGAGAGAGAAGCATGAACACAACTGGATTATGATATTGCTTGCTTCCTCACTCTTCGATGCTGAATTTGAAGATGTCAGAACTTGCAAAACTACAAAGTAGATGTGGGACAAATTGATGCTTGTACATGGTGGTGATAAGAATGTTGTGAGAGCCAAGGCAGAAAGCTTTAGAGGAACGTTTGATGATCTTGAAATGAAAGAAGGTGAAAAAATCACATAGTATAGCACATTAATCAAAGAGGTAGTCAATGCCATCCAAGGAGTTGGAGGTGTACTAGAAGAAGATACAGTGGTAAGTAAAATTCTAAGAACCTTACTTCCTACTTATGCTATTTGAGTATATGCCATACAAGAAATGAGAGCAGTAGAAAATAAAAATGTTACTCTAGATAGTTGATTGGAAGACTAATCTCATTTGAGATGAACAAATTTGATAATAGTTTCTTACCAAACATAGAGTCTACATTCAAATCTTCTATGAGAATAAGTAAATCAAGTCATAAACACACTATGAGAAAAGATAGTGATAGTGAAAGTGAAGAAGAAGATATTGATGAAATTGAAGCACTTATGGCTAGAAGAATGCAGAGAGGCAAAGGTAAATACAAAGGTAAATTGCCACTTGTGTTTTTTAATTGTAAAGAAATTGGACACTTTGATGCAAGATGTATTAATAGAAAAAAAAATGACAGAAGTAATGGCAGGTCATTTGAAAAGAAGTATGACAGAGGTGATTACAGAAACTACCAACAATCGGAAAGAAAAGATACCCGAGACTACAAGGACAAAGGAAAGAAGGCTATTTACACAAATATGAAGATACTAACACCAAATATGATGAAGACATCGAGATGGTGTTTGTGGTAGTAAAAGATGATTCAGATGATGATGAAGAAATGTATGTAGAATCTGCACTCATATCTAAAGTTAGCAAGAATGATATTTGGATCATAGATAGTGGCTGCACTCACCACATGACCGGTGAAAAATAAAATTTTAATAATTTTGAGTTTTATAATGGTGGTTCAGTAAGAATGGGTAATCATGCACCTTGTCCAGTTGAAGGTTAAGGAACCATAATGTTGAATAACCTGATTAAATGTAAAAATACTTACTGGGTTAGAGGACTAAATTATAATTTTTTAAGTGTTTGTCAGTTGAAAAATTCAGGTCACAGAGTATCATTTGAAAATAAGAAGGCAAATATCTTCAATGAATCAAGAAATATGATTGGTGTCGGTGAGTAGACAAAAGGTAACCTATTCTATTTGAATGATACTGAAACCACTTGTTTAATGGCTAGAAATGAAGACATATGGTTGTGGCACAAAATATTGTATCATGTGAACTTTGACAACCTGATAAAGATAAGAAAAAAAAGAAATGTCAGAGGCTTACCAACGATGACTAAGCCTGACAACATTATGTGCAAAAATTGTCAAAAAGGTAAGATGAAAAAGTCTAGTTTCAAAAGAAAAACCCATACATTTGATGCAATTCTAGAATTAGTCTATATTGATCTATGTGGACCCATGAGGACAAAGAGTTACTATGGAGATAGGTGTTTTATTCTCTTTGTTGATGACTTTTCTAGAATAATGACAGTTATGTTTCTGAGAGATAAATCAGAAGCATTCAAGATGTTTAAATGGTACAAAATAGTGGTAGAAAAAAAAAGTGGTAAGGAACTAAAATTCTTAAGATCAGATAGAGGAGGGGAATTTATTTCAGATGAATTCACTAACTTTTACAATGAAAATGGTATCAAAAGACAAGTCTTTGAGCTGAGAACACCACGGAAAAATGGAATTATTGAAAGAAGGAACATATCCATAGTTGATTGTGCAAGGACACTGACGATAGAGAAAGGTATCACCTAAATATTTTGGAGGGAAGCTGTCAGTACTACTATTTATACATTGAATAGAGTACAATTGAAGAAAGACACCAATAAGACACCCTATGAGCTATTATAGGACATACACCCAATGTAAGTTACTTCAAAATATTTGGTAGTTAATGTTATATCTTAAAAGATGATAGAAATGGAAAGCTTGACTGCAAAAGAGATGAAGGTATCTTTCTAGGGTATTCCACCAAGAGCAAGGCTTATAAATGTCTCAATAAAGCCTCTAACAAAATTGTTGAAAGTGCAAATGTAAAGATAGGTGAATTTGCAAAGAAAAATGAAAAGGAAAGCACAAAAAAACTAGAGGAATACAATAGGCTTGTTTACAATAAAGAACCTGACACTCTACTCGACCAATAATGTAGAGCTCTTGAACAATAGATCATTGCACATGAGCATCAGGCTAAAAATATCGCCAATCAAGATATTGCTCAAGATGATGTACCAAATGATGGAGAAAAGAATGAAGGATAGAATGATGATCAAGATGATAGACAAAGGATTGAACTTGTACTTGACAAATATGTTAGAAGGAACCATCCACAGAACTAGATCATTAGAGAAAAGAAGGCTGGTATAAGAACCAAAAGTAAGTCTCTAAACACAAGATGTCTAATTTGTGATTTTGAGCCAAAATCTGTCAATGCTGCACTTGATAATGATGAATGGATTAGTGCTATGAGTGAGGAGATTGAGAATATTGAGAAAAACAAGACATGGACACTTGTACAAAGACCAAATGACAAGAATTTCATCGGTACTAAATAGATATTCAGGAATAAACTGAATGAGAATGGATAAGTCACAAGAAATAAAGCAAGTCTAGTATGCAAGGGGTATGCACAAGAAGAAGGGATTGACTATGGAGATACCTTTGCACCCATTGCTAGGCTAGAAGGAGTGAGAATATTACTTTCTTATGCTGCATATAAAGGGTTTAAGGTATACCAAATGGATGTCAAGTCTGTATTCCTAAATGGAATAATTGAGGAAGAGGTATACATTAAGCAACCAGAAGGGTTTGTTGATCAAGATAAGAGGAACATGGTATGTAGACTACAAAAATCCTTGTATGGATTAAAACAAGCACCCTGAGCCTAGTATGAAAGATTTCATTCCTATCTCATAAGTATTGGAGATGTTAGAAATAGTGAAAACAATAATCTTTATTTGAAGGAAGATATTGATGCTAACATTTTGATTGCTGAAATATTTGTTGATGACATCATATTCAGAGGCAATGATATGCTATGAAAATCATTTGAAAATTAAATGAGCAAGGAATTTGAGATGTCTATGGTTGGAGAGATCAAGTTCTTTCTTGGTATGTAGATCATGAAACAAGATGAAGGTGTTTTCATTACACAATCCAAGTACATCAAGGAAGTGCTGAAAATATTCAAGATGGAAGATTCCAAACTAGTTGGAACACCGATGGAAATTGGATGTAAGCTAAAAAAGGAGGACAAGTAAATAGAGGTAAATCAGACTTTGTATAGATCAGTGATTGGCAAACTCATGTATATTGTACAAACTAGACCAGATATTGCACATGTAGTAGGAATAGTTGCAAGATTTTTTGCTAATCCCAAGGAATCACATATGACTATTGTGAAAAGAATCCTAAGATATCTAAAGAATACCGAGGAATATGGCTTATGGTATAGAAGAGAAGGAAAATTTGAACTTAAGGTCTTTACTGATGTTGATTGGGCTGGAAACATTGATGACCAAAAGAGCACAACTGGAGGAGCATTCTTTATGGGTGACAAACTTGTCACATGGATCAACAAGAAGCAAGGATGCATCTCTCAGTCTACTGTAGAAGCAAAGTATGTTGTTGCTGCTACAAAATACTCAGATATTGCATGGATCAAATAGTTACTAGAAGGTATGCATATGAAAATTCTTGAGCCAATAATTATCTATTGTGATAATACCAGTGAAATTAACATTTTCAAGAATCTAGTCATGTATGCTAAGACAAAGCATATTGCCATCAAGTATCATTATTTGAGAGAATAAGTTCAAGAAAAAGAGGTGATACTTGAGTATGTGTAATCACAAGAACAATTAGTTGATATCTTCACCAAGCCACTACCCAAGGATGCATTTGAGCACTTGAGGAAAAGACTAGGGGTCAGACCCTTGTCTACTTGTCAGTAAGATGACTAGAAGGCTGCATCACCCTAAAAATTATCTGGAATATCATTCATGTTGATGCAAGAAAAGAGATGGACTTCGAAGATACATTCATACACAACAAGGTAATTATCTAATCCAAGCACCACAGTTGTTATATTGCTGATGGATTGGGAAATTCAAGGAGTATATTATGGATAGAAAGGATTGTTTAACATTACTGTCAAATATTTGTTTTCCATTGATGTCAAAGGGAGAGATTATATCCATTATCACATTAGCAAGAGATTATATCTGGATGTTCTGGTTATCACATTATCCAAAGGGAGAGATGCAAGAAAGGGAGAGTACATACAAAGGGAGAAATTTCTGAAAAGAGAGAAAAAGAGACATCAAAAGAAAATAATAGTCAAAGGGAGAGAGTTTGACACATAGGGAGGGAACACATTACATCAGAAGAAGAAAGATTCTATATCTATCCAGTGAAGGGATTAAAGACAGAGAGAAAGCCACAAGAATAAAATCTAAGCTATATGAGTTTACCGAGGACTAGATATTTGTATTGGTTATAGTACTTAAGATTGGTAGTTTGTTGAACTTCAACTAGTATATTTCATATTGTATTAGTGATAATATAGTGTGATAATGTAGTGTGTTTCCATCAATGCCAAAGGGAGAGATTGATGAACTATAACTGATTGAATGTTTGAAGATGTTAATTTGATGATCATCAAGACATAGAAAGTTAATGCAAAGCATTAAATTAATTAATGTATTGTATTGTCATTGATGTCAACATGATATAATCTGTATGGTCATGTACATAATGCTAAAGACTTCAAAGAGCCAATGAATCAAAGGCTATGCTATCAGTAATGCATAAAAGTTAAGTATTCGCAAAGTGACTGTATACACCAATGAAGTGCACATCGATGGACAAAGTTACCCAAAAAGAAAAGTCACTATGCTACCTGATGAGAAAAAGTGCAGCATTACCGAACGAGCAAAGTCACAGAGTTACCCAATGAGAAAAGAATAGTGTAACCCAATGGACATAATTACAGTATTGCCCAACAGACGGAGATCCTGAAGACAACTGAAGTCAGACTGACGGAACAGTCAATTGTCATCGACGACTAAATAAAGTATTGACCGACAAGAATAGAGAGTTCAGAAATGAAAAAATGCTTAGCTATCAAGAGCTAAAAATAGACTTAACTGGTACTTATTATTTTTTTGATCGACAAGATAAAGCCGAAGATAAGTAAAAGATTTAAAGTTGCTTTGTCTAGTTGGCAAGAAGATCTCTATGAGATAAAACTGGAGTTTTTCTTTAAATCTAATTGGTGAGAATTGTGGATCATGCCAAGGTCAAGAAAGCCAAGAAATGGTGAAATCATGTCTATTTAAGAGACAATATTTTTCATTATGAATATGGAGAGTGACAAGAGAATAAATGCAAAAGAGACTCTGAAGGAGAAGAAAGTCTTCATTTAGACCTGATCAATCAAGCTGAGGAAAGAGCTAAATTTTGCAGACACCGACGAATAGTGATACATCATCACAGAGAAGATTAGTGTGGAGCAAAGGTATTGAATTGATAACATTTTTCAGAAAGGTAATGCACTTACAATAGATATGAAAATCTACAATTCTAGTTGTATATGTGAATAGATCAATTTACTGTTTTAGTTTAACCATTGAAGCATCAAGTCTCTTAACCAAGCAGGACTTAAAAGTCTTTTCTAATTGAGATACATCCCAAGGAGTATCAAAAATTTTGGTCATACAAAGTAGAATTGGATGATACCAATTGATAGGCCAAGTGAGTGTTTGATCAAGGATGGTAGCATTAGATGTCAGATACTGCGTGACAAACTATTATTTAAATTCTCTAACAAGGTCACACCTAACAGTGTGTTTGTAACCTTTAATAGGGTTGGCTCTTCACCGTGCTCAATTTAGAAGAGTGAAATTTTGGGGTACCGGTTCCAGTGGTTTTTCCCTTAACAGGGTTTCCACGTTAAAAATCCATGTATCATGTGTTTATGAGTCATTACTTTATTTTTTTGCATTTCACATAAGTAAATTTGGATTGATCGGTATACACTAGTTATTTAATGTGTTTCAGTAAATAGAAAGACTGCTTATTTGTAAAGATCTAGTAGAAGGTTTTTCAAAGCATTCTGATGAGTAGTAATTTCATATAAGTATTTGGAGGCATTCATCTTATAGGACTAAAGATAACTAGAGGTATAATTTTGTGGTACTAAGTTTTAAGGTTTGATTATTGGAATATTTTGAGGCCACAGATTCACACCACCCCCCTCCCCCCTCTCAATTATTACTAATAGCAAGGTCACTCCTTTCAAGGTGCAGAACTTAATAGATCGGAGGTAAATCCCCTAATAGGGTCACATTTATAAAATGTCTTTGTAATCTTTAAGAAGATAAGTTCTTAACCAAGCGTACTTTAGAAGGGTACATTTTTATTGTGGGTCACAATTCTCGTGGAGGTTTTTCACAAATTGGGTTTCCTTGTTAAATATTGTGTCAATGAGTTAAATGAGCTATATCATGTGTTAATAATTTAATCTAATGTTTCTAAGTTAGAATAATTAATTGCTTCTTATGTTATTTGGTGAATTGGTTATTTACTGTATTCAGTACTCACCGAGTGAATCAACAAGCTCAGTTTTTAGAGTTTAAGTTTGATTTGGCCTATTCATCCCCCCCTCTTAGTGCAACCAACAATTGGTATCAGAGCTCTGTTACTCTGAAGTGATAAGTTTAAAGGACTTGAGTTAATATCTAAAGATGTATAAGATGGAAGCACCAAGGCTAAATAGGGATAATTTCTCTATGTGGAAAAGTAGAATGAGGTTGCATGTGTCTAGAGTAGGAGAATATGCACTTTACTATCTTTAGAATGAATATGTAGCACTTACTATTGCACCTTTGACTATCAGTGAGCAAAGACGAAAACATGAACACACACAAGTTATGATTTAAATAGCATCTAGAGTTACCAACCAGAAATATGATGAGCTTGATGGTTTTACTACCATGAAACAAATGTGGGATAAGATTGTTTTGACCTATGGTGGAGATCAATATGTTTAGAAGGCTAAAGCAAAAATTTTGAGAGGAAAATTTGACTCTATGAGGATGAATGAAGGAGAGAACATAATACAATATAGTACAAGACTTAAGGAAACTATTAATTCTATCAGAGGAACTGGTGGTATCATAAAAAGGATGAAGTTATCAAGAAAAATATTGATAACTCTGCTATTTGTGTATCCGCTATAAAAGAACTGATATCTATACCCCAGATGAATATTTTAGTGGGTTCTACTATTAGTAAGTTAACTTCATTTGAGTTAGATGATATTGACAATAGTGTTCCTGCCATTTCTAAACTTCAAATTGCATTTATGTCTACTTTAAAGATTGGAAAGGCTAGGGAAGTTGTTTCTAGATATGGTTATTTGACCAGTGCTATTGAAAAATTCTATAGTTGCATTGAAGGACTTGAAGAGCTATTTAGTGAATGTGATGAAAATTAAAGAGAATTTAAAGCTCTTTTGGATAGAAGGCTACAAAGAGGCAAAGGAAAATATCGAGGTAAGTTACCTTTGAATTGTTTTAATTGTGATAAAATTGGTCACTTTGAATCTAACTATCCATAGAATGATAAGGAGGAAAGGAAAGGTAAGGACAAGAGAGAAACAAATTCAATAGATATAGAGACTACAAAAACAAAGGTAATAAATGATTTTATATTTCTAATTAAGGACAAAGTGATGATGATTCTATTGAGATAAATGAGGAAAAAGAAGTTGGTAATGTTGTTATAAAATATTCTGATGAAGAAGAACCTAGAGTCGTAATATCACAAGTAAGTAGAATGAAACATGGATTATAGATAGTGGTTGTTCACATCACATGACTGGTGATACATTTAAGTTTATTTCCTTGGAAAATCATCATGGAGGTTATGTTAGATTTGGTAATTACGCTCCATATCCTATGAGAGGAAAAGGATCTATATTTCTACTGAATAACACAAGATGTGTGATGTCATTTTTTTCCATTAGTATGCTCACTGAAAAACATAGACAGAAAGCATTACCGACAGACAGCAAGCATTATCGGCAAACCACAAGCAGTACCGGTAAAATGCAAGTATACCCGACAAAATAAAGATTTTGAGAAAAATGCTAAGTATAATGATGACATTATTTTTCCATTAGTATGCTCACTGAAAAACATAGAATGAAAGCATTACCGGTGAACCACAAGCAGTACCGGTGAAATGCAAGCATACCCGATAGAACAAAGATTTTTAGAAAAATGCTAAGTATAAAAGTGACAAGCATCACCGGCGACCACAAGCATCACCAGCGACCACAAGAATTACCAGCGATAAAGTTTTCAGAACTAACTCAAAATAAATAGAAAAGGCATACCCAATGACCAGTTTAAAAAAGGAACACCGACGATCAAGAAAACCAACCATCAGAACCGACAGACAGATCAAGAACCTGCAAATTGTGGATCTGAGTTTTACACGACGGTTAAAGCAATGTAATTCTATTTATAGATTTTTGTTTTGTTTTAAATCACATCAGATGGGCATGCAAGCTTTATGTAAATTATTTAAAGCATCCTAATGGATCAAAAGCATATCTAACTAAAGATCAAGGTCAAGTTGTAAACCTTGGATCTAGAGTTAACTTACGCTGCATGAATCAAGAATTGAACCTAAATTTGTATAAATAGATGTTCATACTCAATTGTGAGTACATGAATTATTATTATTGATAGCCATGAAGAGCATCTAAGGAGTAGAAGGAAGAATTCATGCAAAGATTTGAAACAGAGTATATCAGTTATCAAGAACACACAGAGGCTACCGACGAGCAGACAAAGGTATTATTCAATCATGGAAGGATGATTACTTAAATATATGAAGCTTTATAGGATCTGTTATCAGCAATTGAAGATTGCATTTATCATCAGATCAAAGACTTATGTAGTTGCATTCTAACAAGTGCATCACATCTAAAATCCTTTTGTAGAAGGTGGACTTAACCATTCTTTCCAAATCTCTTAATAGAGTGCACACTTAATAGTGTTGCTAAAGCTTCAAATGAAGTAGATCTTAACAGGTCTCCACTGTAATACTCCTAATAGGGTAGGTCATTAGAAGTGACCAATTGTAAGCCTTACCCGGCCCCTTCTTATCTGTAGATAGTGAGGTTTGTGGGTAACAATCCCCACCGTAGTTTTTACTTCCTTAACAGGATTTTTCTATGATATTATATCTTGTGTCATGTGTTATCTATTATAATGAATGTTTCTATTATTGTTACATATAAAAAGAATGTATGATATGATTTCATATGCATAAAGAAAGATGAACAGTTAGATAAGATAAATTTACAAACTGATGACTAAGGGTTAATGGGCTAACCAAGAAAATTTTTAGAGGTACTGATTCACCCCTCCCCTCTCAGTACATCATCTCAATATAATTCCAACAATTGGTATCAGAGCTAAGTCTCTCTCTTGAAAAGCTTAAAGACTTGAGGGAAAAGATCAGAGCAATGGACAAGTTCAGACTGGACATGACTATTGAGAATGAGAAGTTACAAATGCAAATAAACTTTGAGCAGTATAACGAGGTGAAGATAAAACTGAGAAAACTTCTTGATGAAAGATAGATTATGGAAACCAGGCTGAATGAGAAAGACTACAAAGAAATGGAAATACAAGAGTACTTTGAAATAGCAGAATCATCACTGAGCAAAGCTTCAAACGTATCAGTTGAAGAAATTACAAGTATGCAGGAGATTAATCTACATCTGACAGATCAAATCAAGATGCTGCAAATTGGTCAAGAAACTCAAATGGTAAAAATGATTGATGTTATGAACGATGCGAGAAAAGATGAAAATGAAAGAACACTAGCCATTGATGATAGGAGGAAAATTATAGAAAAACTACAAGAGAAAGAATCAGATATTCAAAGACTCACTTAGCATCACCATGAGGTCACCATCTAGATTATTCTTATGAATAAAGAAGAAAACATATTAAATACATAACTCATTGAAAAAGTATAGATCATAGGTGAGCCAAGAGAAGAGAATGATAAATTGAAGCATGAAATCAGAGTCCAGAATCAACACAATGAATTAATCAAAAAGGCTGAGGACATCAACTGAAGGATGGATGATTTTCTTGACAGACAAAGAAGAGTCAACAACTACATAGGATTAGGGTACAACAAGAATGGAGAATCCTCTAATAAATCTGATAAGAGGAATGCTTTCACAACCCCAAGATCCAAGAAGTTGTCATGCAATCACTATGGAAAACCAAGCCACACCTCAAAAATCTGCAGAAGCAAAATGAAAGGTATTTCTCAAGCACAATCTACTTTTATTGGTAATTGTTATAATTGTCAAAAGAAAGGACACAAGGCACATGAGTGTAGATACAAAGAGAAAAACCTATATGGACAAGTACTGTCCTACATGCAAGATGAATGGGCATACACATAAGGAATGCTAGAAAAAGAATAACAAAGCATGGACTCCAAAGGAGAATGATAAAAGCTACAAACCAGCAAAAGAAGGTAACTCATATGTTTGGGACTATAAAACATGGGTAAATTGCACAGCATGTGGAAGGTTTGGTCATATTGCTGCCAACTGTATGAGAAAGTCGACCAGAAGGTCAAGAGGATGGACCAATCCAGGTATGGCATGTTTATATTGTCATAAAGTTGGACATGTGATAAAAGATTGCAAAGACCAACTGACAGACACAAATACTCATCCCAATGGAAATACCATTGATGACATCAAAAGAATGAGAAACAAGATGTGGGTAAAAGCCACAAACACTGAAGGTGCTAGTACAAGCATTGCAAATGATGACACCCCATCCACTGGAACCGGTGACATCACTACATCTAACTAGATTGCACAAGTAAGTATGGAACTGCATTATCACAAGTTTTACTATGCATCGGTTCCATTACACATAGTTCATATTGTAATATTAGCATGAATAAAGATGCAATACATTGTTATGTACTAAACTGTTGAAAATCAACCATCGGTTATTGGGCACAATCTGCATCGGTGAACACATAGAGAAAAGTTAGTATGACTTTCCAAAATGTATCAGTCATTACACAAGATGAGTGTAACCTGATGGATATCGATAAACACTAAATCTACAAAAGCTGTCATCGCAACATCATCGACGAGCATCGGTGAAGTCTTCAAACCGCTAGCTACCCCGACGCTTTGCATAGACACTGACGGTGTTATGAATGTCTTTACCGACAAAAGTAGTCTTCATAAACCGACGAGTCAATAAGCATTTATGACAACTTAGGGCACAAAAAGGGTATAAAAGCTTGACAAGTAAGCTCATTTTTGCACCCATGATTTTCGAGCAGAGTAGAGCGATTTTAGTGCAATTTGAGAAGCGACCCAGCAGAAAGAATTCACAAAGCTTTCAGATTCAAAGGAGATCACAGACATTCAGTAAGTTAATCAACTCACCGATAGCGCTTTTTTTATTTACAAAAAGCCCTAAATTTCAAATATGTTGTCATCAACGTCTAGGGTAGAGAAAATCAAGGTTGACAAGAAGTAACCCAGCCTTGTTAGTAGAGGGGCATGTGCTGAACCCAAATATAAGTTACATCCTGAGATAGCCTCTCAACCAGACAATTCCAGAGCATTCTCCTGAATCCCAGCTAGGGTTTTATTGGTCAAGGATGTTAGGTCCTATATTCACTATAAGATCTCAGAGATAGGAGATATGGACCTTGATAACACCCATGCGGCACTTTGTGATGAAGGTGGAAAGCTCAAAGAAGAGCATAAACACTTGGAAGTTAAGGGACTGACAAATGCACTTCATTTTCTGAGGTTTTTCAAAATAGAGTGGATCAAGATTGTTCAAAGCAGAGTCCATGATAATGCTCTATGGCTGGACAAACCCAAGACTATAACAAAGGATGTTATACACACTGTGACTGGTTATCCAACAACAAACAAACCTCATTCTCACAAACATCCACCTCTTGCAGAAGTGGAAAGGTTAACTAGTGAAAAATCAGACAAGAGGGCACTGAAAGTAAATACTATTACCGATGCAGAGCTGAAATTTGGAGCATGCGTAGTTGGATATAAGATATTCCAAGCTAGCATAATGAACAACATTTCTAGCACTGCAATGAACACATCATATAAGATCATCAAACAGGGGAAGAAGATGGATCTGGCAGAGATCCTGTTGCATCAATTTGAGGAGAACATGTGCACCATAAGGTCCTCAAGGACAAACACATGTAAGTTTGGTTCCCTTATAATGTGTATATTCTTCTACTTTGAAGAGTACTTTCCTTCAACAGGAAAAGTAGCATGGGACACAAGTAGACCAATCACCATGCAAATAAGTGAATTCATAGAATCACTTGGTACAGACTTTGACAATGTAATGCATGAATATTTCAAAGCCATTAAGGAAATGCTACAAGCTAGGAGTAGAATTCCTGAAAGTCTGATAGAGGAATACAAAGAAGATATTTGTTTTATGCTGGATACAGATTTCACCTACATTCAAGCTGTAGTTCCTAGGAAATCATGGCTTGAAAAGCTTGTTTATGAAATTAAAACTGGAACAACAACAAAATTCATTCAGGCATTACTAAATGAACCAATTGACAACAAACAACTAAGATTTGGCACATATGAGGAAGCCCATGAAAGATTAAATCAACTCTTGTTTTCAAGAAGGCTGTCAAGCAGTCTAAAAGAATGGTCAAGAATTTAAAAAAGAACTTGAATATATCTTCTGATGCTGAAGAATAAGAAGAGGGTAAGGAGGAACAAGAAGGCAAGGAGGAACAAGAAGGTAAGGAGGAACAACAAAGTAAGGAGGAGGACACCGTGGAATAGCTTCCCATCGGTGAAATAGAAGAGCAACAATAATTAGAGGAAGAAAAATCTGATTCACCACCTCCTCCTCCAACTAAAAAGGATAGAACTAGAAGCCAAACAGCACAAGATTATATTCCCTCTCCCATGGTAGAAGGGAAGGTGTACAAGAGGAAACCTACACCTACAAAGGCTAAACAACCACCTAGGGAACCTACAAAGAGGAGGAAATATGTTCAAACTGATGAAGACAAAAGATTCAGCTATGGATGAACCAGACGCTAACAGACTAGCAAAGGAAAAAGAAAAGGTTACATCTCCATCTGATGACATTGATAGCATATGTAAGTACATTTCTTAAGTTGCATCTATTGGACATCCAAAAATTAGGAAATGGTTAAGATGGGATACATTAGAACAAAATAAGATTGAAGATGCACTTATTGCTAAGATGTGCAGACATTATTATGTCCCACTACACTTCACAAGACAAGATGTTCCATAAGAACTTTTGGATAAGACATCCTCTAGATTCACTTTTGCACTCCATGAGGAGAAGAGGATAAGAGAAAGAGTATTAGTCTCTCTTATGCCTAATGATTCAACAAAAGAAGAAATCAATGAAGTAATGGAGAAATATACAAAGAAATTCTCACCAAAACTGAGAGCATATAAATTTCTTCAAGGAAAGCTTATAGAGCTAGAAGAAGACACTCATAAAATATGGAGTGGACTACTAAAACCTGATGAGGAAAGCAGTCCTGAAAAGGAACCTTTCAACACAAAAGGTCACTCAATAGTTGACTTGGAGAATGAAGAAGTACAGATCATAGGACAAAAACAAACAGATATTATAGATGAAGATTGGTCAAAAGATGGCCAACATGATCAAGTACTGGATAGCCCCATCCACATTAACTTGGAGGATGAAGCAGTTACCAAAGAGGAACTTTCAATAAAGGGTAACTTAGATGTTGATATGAATGATGATTCATGGTTAGACAACATTGTCCACACCATTACAAGAAAAGACCCTGCAGTAGAGATCCAAAAAGATGAAAACATCAATACTGTAGAGGGTAAGACCGAAAAACAGGACATAGCTATTGACACTGCAACTATCAATACACTGATAAATATGCATATATTAATAGATGCTATTGATATACAGTCAATCTAGGATAAATCATCTAAGAAAGATGATGATATACCTAAGGATATGGGTACCGATGAAAACCAAGGTGCATCCAACAATCCTAGGATACTTACACTGAAATTAAGGATGCAACCGATGAGCAACAAGATGTATCAAAAGAACAACAGAAAGAGGTAGATAAAACAACAGAGGATACATTGAGAAAGGTTGAAGAGAAAGATAAAAGTGAGGAAGTTAAGAAAAATGAGGAAATGAAACAAAAATAAGATTCATCTATTGAAATAGCCAAGGTACGTGAGGAGACATCTTCACCAATCCGGTTGGTGAACACTAAATAGGTACAAAAGGATGCCTCATCCTCTCAACACTCACCAACTAAGTAAACTCAATCACAAGCCCTACAAATCATGGTACATCAATCTGCCACCTAGCTAAAGAAGAAGAAAAAGAAAATAGTAAAGAAGGATATATTGGCTGTAACACTTGATGAAGTCATTGAAGTTCTAAACTGGGATATTACCACATTGGACAGTGACAAACTTGAAGAGTTTGGAGTGCTCTGTCAGAGAAAATCCATACAGAAGAAAATGATCCAAGAACACAGAGAAAACATGGCACTTGACAAGGCTAAAGAGATACTCCACCAACTGGTTCCTGAAATGAAAATTGATGAAAATACTTTAGTTAAGGAACAAATTGCTACTCTCACTGATGCTATAATAGAGAAAGGTATAGAGGTAGATCAAGCAATGGAAGAGAAAGCAGAAAAGAAATATCAATTAAAGTTAATTGATAAAATCAGCCAAGAAGTGGCATTGAACAAGGTAAAGCTCTCAAAACTCAGTGATGAATTGGAGCCAATGATTTCTGAAGCAATCACCTTAGTTAAGAAAATGTGCACACTAGAGAAATATGGAAAAGAGAACAGTGAAAAACTTGCAGAAATTGACTCAAATGTCAAAAAGAGTGCACAAAGCCTAACCTCACAAGCCGACAACATAAAGGCACATCATGACACGGTCATTAAGACAAATAGGCTAAGGCAAGAAATATGGGATGCTGAGACTCAATTCAGAGGTGAGAACACTAAACTACAAGCACACATTCTACCAAATCTTACAATTCTGCAGCAACATATTTCTGAAGCAAGAAAGCTAATAGCAACCCCAGAGATGTCTGTAGTAGACAGCATCTATGATATCCATGTAAGGATTTCACTAGAGAAAATGGCTCTAGAAATGCTGAAGGAGAA
>MU225669.1:2474883-2492447 GCA_018584345.1 Thuja plicata
TTGATACTAATGTCAAAGGGGGAGATTGATGACATTATTTTTCCATTAGTATGCTCACTAAAAAGCATAGACAAAAAGCATTACTGGTGAACCACAAGCAGTACCGGTGAAATGCAAGCATACCTGACAGAACAAAGATTATGAGAAAAATGCTAAGTATAAAAGTGACAAGCATCACCGGTGACCACAAGCATCACCGGTGACCACAAGCATTACCGGCAACATAGTTTTTAGAACTAACTTGAAAGAGACAGAAAAGGCATACTCGTTGACCAGTTCAAAAAAGGAACACTGACGATCAAGAAAACTGACCATCAGAACTGACAGATAGATCAAGAACCCGCAAATTGTGGATCTGAGTTTTACACGATGGTTAAAGCAATGTAATTCTATTTATAGAGTTTTGGTTTGTTTTAAATCACATCAGATGGTCATGAAAGCTTTATGCAAATGCTTTAAAGCATCCTAATGGATCAAAAGCATATCTAACTAAAGATCAAGGTCAAGTTGTAAACCTTGGATCTAGAGTTAACTTGCGCTGCATGAATCAAGAATTGAACCTAAATTTGTATAAATAGATGTTCATACTCAATTGTGAGTACATGAATTCTTATTATTGATAGCCATGAAGAGAATCTAAGGAGCAGAAGGCAGGATTCATGCAAAAATTAGAAACAGAGTATATCAGTTATCAAGAACACATAGAGGCTACCAACGAGAAGACAAAGGTATTATTCAATTATGGAAGGATGATTACTTAAATATATGAAGCTTTATAGGAGCTGTTATCAACAATTGAAGATTGCATTTATCATCAGATCAAAGACTTATGTAGTTGCATTCTAACAAGTGCACCACATCTAAAATACTTTTGTAGAAGGTGGACTTAACCGTTCTTTTGAAATATCTTAATAGAGTGCACACTTAACAGTGTTGCTAAAGCTTCAAGCAAAGTAGATCTTAACAGGTCTCCACTGTAATACTCCTAATAGGGTAGGTCATCAGAAGTGACCAATTGTAAGACTTAACTGGCCCCTTCTTATCTACAGATAGTGAAGTTTGTGGGTAACAATCCCCACCATAGTTTTTACTTCCTTAATAGGAGTTTTCTACGATATCATATCTTGTGTCATGTGTTATCTATTTTCATGAATGTTTCTATTATTGTTACACATCAAAAGAATGTATGATATGATTTCATATGCATAAACAAAGATGAACAGTTAGATAAGATAAATTTACAAACTGATGACTAAGGGTTAATGGGCTAACCAACAAAAATTTTAGAGGTACTGATTCACCCCTCCCCTCTCAGTACATCATCTCAATATAATTCTGACATATAAAAGTGAAAAGCATCACCGGTGACCACAAGCATCACCGACGACCACAAGCATCACCAGCGACCACAAGCATTACCGGCGACACAGTTTTCAGAACTAACCCAACAGAAATAGAAAAGGCATACCCAATGACCAGTTCAAGAAAGGAACACCGATGATCAAGAAAACCGACCATCAGAACTGACAGACAGATCAAGAACCCGCAAATTGTGGAACTAAGTTTTACACGATGGTTAAATAAATGTAATTCTATTTATAGAGTTTTTTTTTTTTTTTTAAATTAGAATTTGATGGTCATGCAAGCTTTATGTAAATTCTTTAAAGCATCCTAATGGATCTAAAGCATATCTAACTAAAGATCAAGGTCAAGTTGTAAACCTTGGATCTAGAGTTAACTTGTGATGCATGAATCAAGAATTGAACCTAAACTAGCATAAATAGATGTTCATACTCAATTGTGAGTACATGAATTCTTATTATTGATAGCCACGAAGAGAATCTAAGGAGCAGAAGGAAGAATTCATGCAAAGAACAAAAATAGAGTATATCAATTATCAAGAACACACAGACGCTACCGACGAGCAGACAAAGGTACTATTCAATCATGAAAGGATGATTACATAAATGTATGAAGCTTTATAGGATCTATTATCAGTAATTGAAGATTGCATTTATCATCATATCGAAGACTTATGTAGTTGCATTCTAACAAGTGCATCACATCTAAAATCCTTTTGTAGAAGGTGGAATTAACCGTTCTTTCCAAATCTCTTAACAGAGTACACACTTAACAGTGTTTCTAAAGCTTCAAATGAAGTAGATCTTAACAGGTCTCCACTGTAATACTCCTAATAGGGTAGGTCATCAGAAGTGAGCAAATGTAAGCCTTAACCGGCCCCTTCTTATCTAAATATAGTGAAGTTTTGTGGGTAACAATCCCCACCGTAGTTTTTACTTCCTTAATAGGATTTTTTTGTGATATCATATCTTGTGTCATGTGCTATCTATTTTCATGAATGTTTCTATTATTGTTACATATCAAAAGAATGTATGACATGATTACATATGCATAAGGAAAGATGAACAATTAGATAAGATAAAATTACAAACTAGTAACTAAGGGTTAATGGGCTAACTAAGAAATGTTTTAGAGGTACTGATTCACCCCTCCCCTCTCAGTACATCATCTCAATATAATTCCAACAATTGGTATCAGAGCTAAGTCTCTCTCTTGAAAATCTTAAAGACTTGAGAGAAAATATCAAAGCGATGGACAAGTTTAGACTGGACATGACTATTGAGAATGAGCAGTTACAAATGCAAATAAACTTTGAGCTGTATAAATAGGCGAAGATAAAACTGAGAAAACTTCTTGATGAAAGACAGATTATGGAAACTAGGCTGAATGAGAAAGACTACAAAGAAATGTAAATACAAGAGTACTTTGAAACAACAAAATCATCATTGAGAAAAGCTTCAAACACATCAGTTGAAGAAATTACAAGTATGCAAGAGGTCAATCTACATTTGACAGATCAAATCAAGATGCTTCAAATTGGTCAAGAAACTTAAATGGTAAAAATGATTGATGTTACAAACGATGCAAGAAAAGATGAAAATGAAAGAACACTAGCCATTTATGATAGGAGGAAAATTACAAAAAAACTACAAGAGAAAGAATCAGAGATTCAAAGACTCACTGCGCATCACCATGAGGTCACCAACCAGATTATTCTTATGAGCCAAGAAGAAAATAGATTAAATATAGAACTCATTGAAAGAGTACAGATCATAGGTGAGCTAAGAGAAGAGAATGAGAAATTGAAGTATGAAATCAAAGTCCAAAATCAAAACAATGAATTAATCAAAAAGGCTGAGGAAAACAACCAAAGGATGGATGATTTTCTTGATGGACAAAGAAGAGTCAACAACTACACAGGATTAGGATACAATGAGAATGGAGAATCCTCTAATCAATCTGATAAGAGGAATTCTTTCACAACTCCAAGATCCAAGAATCTATCATGCAATCACTGTGGAAAGCCAGGCCACACCTCAAACATCTACAGAAGCAAAATGAAAGGTATTTCTCAAGCATAATCTACTTTTATTGGTAATTGTTATAATTGTCAAAAGAAAGGACACAAGACACATGAGTGCAGATCCAAAGTGATGAATCCAAAGAGAAAAACATATATGGACAAGTACTATCCTACATGCAAGATGAATGGGTATATACATAAGGAATGCTGGAAAAAGAATAACAAAGAATGGACTCCAAAGGAGAATGATAAAAGCTACAAACCAGCAAGAGAAGGTAACTCATGTTTGGGACTATAACACATGGGTAAATTGTACAACATGTGGAAGGTTTGGTCATATTTCTGCCAACTGTATGAGAAAGCGGACCAGAAGGTCAAGACGATGGACCAATCTAGGTATGGCATGTTTACATTGTCATAAAATTAGACGTGCTAAAAGATTGCAAAGATCGAATGACAGAAACAGATACTCATCCCAATGGAAATACCATTGATGAAATCAAAAGAATGAGAAACAAGATGTGGGTAAAAGCCACAAACCTTGAAGGTGCAAGTACAAGCATTGCAAATGATGACACCCCATCCACTAGATCTAGTGACATCACTACATCTAACTAGATTACAAAAGTATGGAACTGCATTATCACAAGTTTTACTATGCATCGATTCCATTATACATAGTTCATATTGTAATATTAGCATGGATAAAGATGGAATACATTGTTA
Source organism: Thuja plicata (assembly GCA_018584345.1). Lineage (NCBI taxonomy): Eukaryota > Viridiplantae > Streptophyta > Pinopsida > Cupressales > Cupressaceae > Thuja > Thuja plicata. Next base: position 2,478,995 of record MU225669.1, read on the forward strand.
TGTACTAAACTATTGAAAAGAAACCATCAGTTATTGGGCATAATCTGCATCGATGAACACACACAGAAAAAATATGCAATACTTACCAAAATGTATCGATCATTACACAAGCTGAGTGTAACCCGACGTATATTGGTAAACATTGAATCTAGAAAAGCTATCATCGCAACATCACCGACGAGCATCGGTGAAGTCTTCAAGTCGCTAGCTACCCTGACGCTTTGCATAGACACCGATGGTGTTATGAATGTATTTACCGAAAAAAGCAGTCTTGATAAACTGACGAGTCGATAAGAATTTATGACAACTTAGGGCACAAAAAGGGTATAAAAGCCCGATGGGTAAGCTCATTTTCGCACCCACAATTTGAGCAGAGTAGAGCGATTTCAGTGCAGTTTGAGAAGAAACCTAGCAGAAGGAATTCACTGAGCATTCAGATTCAAAGGAGATCTCAGACATTCAATAAGTTAATCCACTCACTGATAGCACTATTTTTATTTATGAAAAGCCCTAAATTTCAAATACGATGGCATCAACGTCTGGGGTAGAGAAAATCAAGGTTGACAAGAAGAAACCTTACAGACTTGTTAGTAGAGGGGCATGTGCTGAACCCAAATATAAGTTACATCCTGAGATAGCCTCTCAACCAGACAAGTCTGGAGCATTCTCCTGAATCCTAGCTAGGGTTTTATTGGTCGAGGACATTAGGTACTATATTCACTGTAATATCTCAGAGATAGGAGATCTGGACCTTGATAATGCCCATTCGGCACTTTGTGATGAAGGTGAAAAGATCAAAGAAGAGCATAAACAATTGGAAGTTAAGGGACTGACAAATGCACTTCATTTTTTGAGGGTTTTCAAAATAGAGCGGATCAAAATTGTTCTAAGTAGAGTCCACGACAACGCTCTATGGCTGAACAAACCTAAGGCTATAACAAAGGATGTTATACATGCCGTGACTAGTTATCCAACAATAGACAAACCTTAGACTCACAAACATCCACCTCTTGCAGAAGTGGAAAGGTTAACCGGTGCAAAATTAGACAAGAGGGCACTGAAAATAAATACTATTACCGACGCAGAGCTGAAATTTGGAGCATGCGTAGTTAGATATAAGATATTCCAAGCTAGCAGAATGAACAACATTTCTAGCACTGCAATGAGCATAGCATATAAGATCATCAAACATGGGAAGAAGATGGATCTGGCAGAGATCCTATTGCATCAATTTGAGGAGAACATGTACACCATAAGGTCCTCAAGGACAAACACATGTAAGTTTGGTTCCCTTATAATGTGTATATTCTTCTACTTCGAAGAGTACTTTCCTTCAATAGGAAAAGTAGCATGGGACACAAGTAGACCAATCACCATGCAAATAAGTGAATTCATAGAATCACTTGGTACAGACTTTGACAATGTAATGCATGAGTATTTCAAAGCTATTAAGGAAATGCTACAAGCTAGGAGTAGAATTCTTGAAAGTCTGGTAGAGGAATACAAAGAAGATATTTGTTTTATGGTGGATATAGATTTCACCTACATTCAAGTTGTAGTTCCTAGGAAATCATGGCTTGAAAAGCTTGATTATGAAATTAAAACTGGAACAACAACAAAATGCATTCAGGCATTATTAAATAAACCCATTGACAACAAACAACTGAGATTTGGCACATATGAGGAAGCCAAACTAAAGATTAAATCAACTCTTGTTGTCAAGAAGGCTGTCAAGCAGTCTAAAAGAATGGTCAAGCATTTGAAAAATAACTTGAATATATCTTTTGATGGTGAAGAAGAAGAAGAGGGTAAGGAGGAACAACAATGTAAGGAGGAAGACACTGAGGAACAACTTCCCATCGGTGAAACAGAAGAGAAACAAGAACTAGAGGAAGAGAAATCTGATTCACCACCTCCTTCTCCATCTAAAAAGGATAGAACTAGAAGCCAAATAGCACAAGATGCTATTCCCTCTCCCATGGTAAAAGGGAAGGTGTACAAGAGGAAACTTGCACCTCAAAAAGCTAAACAACCAACTAGGGCACCTACAAAGAGGAGGAAATATGTTCAGACTGATGAGGATATAGAAGATTTAGCTATGGATGAACCTGATGCTGATAGACTAGCAAAGGAAAAAGCAAAGGTTACATCTCCATCTGATGACATTAATAGCATATGTAAGTATATTTCTGAAGCTGCATCTATTGGACATCTAAAAATTAGGAAATGGTTAAGATGGGATACAGTAGAACAAAATAAGATTGAAGATGCACTTATTACTAAGATGTGCAGACATTATTATGTCCCACTGCACTTCACAAGACAAGATGTTCCACAAGAACTTTTGGATGAGATGTCCTCTAGATTCACTTTTGCACTCCATGAGAACAACAGGATAAGAGAAAGAGTACAAGTCTCTTTTATGCCTCTTGATTCAACAAAAGAGGAAATCAATGAAGTAATGGAGAATTATACAAAGAAATTCTCACCAAAACTGAGAGCATATAAATTTATTCAAGGAAAGCTTATAGAGCGAGAAGAAGAAACTCACAAAATATGGAGTGGACTACTAAAACTTGATGAGGAAAGTGGTCCTAAAAAGGAACCTATCAACACAATAGGTCACTGAATAGTTGAGTTTGAGAATGAAGAATTACAGATCACAGGCCAAAAAAAAAAAGATATTATAGATGAAGATTGGTCAAAAGATGGCCAACATGATCAAGTACTGGATAGCCCCATCCACATTAACTTGGAGGATGAAGCAGTTACCAAAGAGGAAATTTCAATAAAGGGTAACTTAGATGTTGATATGAATGATGATTCATGGTTAGACAACATTTTCAACACCATTATAGGAAAAGACCCTACAACAGAGATCCAAAAAGATGAAAACATAAATACTATAGAGGGTAAGACCGAAGAATAGGACATAGCTATTGACACTGCAACTGTCAATACACCGACAAATATGCATATATTAATAGATGTTACTGATATACAGTCAAGCCAGGATAAATCATCTAAGAAAGATGATGATATACCCAAGGATATGGGTACCGATGAAAAACAAGGTGCATCCAACACTCCTAAGGAGACACACACTGAAATGAAGGATGCAACCGATGAGCAGCAGGATGTATCGAAAGAACAACAGCAAGAGGCAGATAAAACAACAGAGGATACATTGAGAAAGGTTGAAGAGAAAGATAAGAGTGAGGAAGTTAAGAGAAATGAGGAAATAAAACAAAAATAAGATTCATCTGTAGATACACCTAAGGTACGTGAGGAGATGTCTTCACCAAATTGGGCGGTGAACACTAAACAAATATAAAAGGATGCCTCATCCTCTAAACTCTCACCAACTAAGTCAACCCAGTCTCAAGCCTTACAAATGGTATTACATCAATCTGCCACCCAGCCAAAGAAGAAAAAGAAGAAAATAGTAAAGAAGGATATATTGGCTGTGACACTTGATGAGGTCATTGAAGTTCCAAACTGGGACATAACCACTTTGGACAATGACAAACTTCAAGAGTTTGGAGTGCTCTGTCAGAGGAAATCCATAGAGAAGAAGATGATCCAAGAACACAGAGAAAAAAAGGCACTTGAAAAGGCTAAAGAGATACTCCACCAACTAGTTCCTGAAGTGAAAATTGATGAAAATACTTTAGTTAAGGAACAAATTGTTGTTCTCACCGACGCTATAATATAGCAAGGTATAGAGGCAGATCAAGCAATGGAAGAGAAAACATAAAAAAAAAATCAATTCAAGCTAATTGATAAAATTAGCCAAGAAGTGGCACTAAACAAGGTAAAGCTCTCAGAACTCACTGATGAATTGGAGCCAATGATTGTTGAAGCAATCACCTTAGTTCAGAAAATGTGCACAGTAGAGAAATATGGAAAAGAAAACAGTGAGAAAATTGCAGAAATTGACTCAAATCTTACAAAGAGTGCACAAAGCCTAACCTCGCAAGCTGACAACATAAAGGCACATCATGAGATGGTCATCAAATGGAAAACAAGCTAAGGAAAGAAATATGGGATGTTGAGACTCAATTCAGAGGTGAGATCACTAAACTATAAGCATACATTCTACCAAATCTTACAATTCTGCAGCAGTATATTTTTGAAGTGAGAAATCTGATAGCAACCCCAGAGATGTCTGTAGTAGACAACATCAATGATATCCATGTAAGGATTTCACTAGAGCACATGGCTCTAGAAATGCTGAAGGAGAAATGGGAGAAAATGATGGAGGAAGTCAAGTCGTCACATTCCCACCTTTTTGAAAAGTTGTAAGTAGCTTTGCCTTTAGAATCAAAAAAGGAGGAAAGGCAATGTATATAGTTATGTACAATACATATTTCAGTTGAAAAAGAAAATATAAAGGATATATATATACTTACACTTACTAACATATACATAGGGTGAGTCATTCAAATGACTAAGGAAGAAGTATACATAGGTGTACATACTAATACACTCAGTATGTTTCACATATCATGTTTTTTATACTAATGTCAAAGGGGGAGATTGATGACATTATTTTTCCATTAGTATGCTCACTAAAAAACATAGACAGAAAGCATTACCAGCAGATAGAAAGCATTACCAACGAACCACAAGCAGTACCAGTGAAATGCAAGCATACCCGATAGAACAAAGATTTTGAGAAAAATGCTAAGTATAAAAGTGACAAGCATCACTGGCGACCACAAGCATCACCAGTGACCACAAGCATCACTAGTGACATAGTTTTCAGAACTAACCTGACAAAAATAGAAAAGGCATACCCAACGACAAGTTCATGAAAGGAACATCGACGATCAAGAAAACTGACCATCAGAACTAACAGATAGATCAAGAACCCGCAAATTGTGGATCTAAGTTTTACACGATGGTTAAAGCAATGTAATTCTATTTATAGAGTTTTGTTTTGTTTTAAATCAGAATTTGATGGTCATGCAAGCTTTATGTAAATTCTTTAAAGCATCCTAACGTATCTAAAGCATATCTAACTAAAGATCAAGGTCAAGTTGTAAACCTTGGATCTAGAGTTAACTTACGATGCATGAATCAATAATTGAACCTAAAATAGTATAAATAGATATTCATACTCAATTGTGAGTGCATGAATTCTTATTATTGATAGCCACGAAGAGCATCTAAGGAGCAGAAGGCAGAATTCATGCAAAGATCAGAAATAGAGTATATCAGTTATCAAGAACACACAGAGGCTACCAACGAGCAGACAAAGGTACTATTCAATCATGGAAGCATGATTACTTAAATGTATGAAGACTTATAGGATTTTTATCACAAATTGAAGATTTCATTTATCATCAGATCAAAGACTTATGTAGTTGCATTCTAACAAGTGCATCACATCTAAAATCCTTTTGTAGAAGGTGGCCTTAACCGTTCTTTCCAAATCTTTTAACAGAGTGCACACTTAATAGTGTTGCTAAAGCTTCAAACGAAGTAGATCTTAACAGGTCTCCACTGTAATACTTCTAAAAGGGTAGGTCATCAAAAGTGACCAAATGTAAGCCTTAGTCGGCCCCTTCTTATCTGCAGATAGTGAAGTTTTGTGGGTAACAATCCCCACTGTAATTTTTACTTCCTTAATAGGAGTTTTCTGCGATATCATATCTTGTGTCATGTGTTATCTATTTTCATGAATGTTTCTATTATTGTTACATATCAAAAGAATGTATGATATGATTACATATGCATAAAGAAAGATGAACAGTTAGATAAGAAAAAATTACAAACTGATAACTAAGGGTTAATGGGCTAACCAAGAAATTTTTTAGAGGTACTGATTCACCCCTCCCCTCTTAGTACATCATCTCAATATGATTCCAACGATGTGATTATGTCTATTGGGTTAAGAGATTAAAGTATAATCTTTTTACTATTGCACAACTAAATAATGCAGGTCATGGACTAGAATTTCAATATGGGAGAGTAAAATTATTTGATGAGAAGAGAAATTTGATTGCTAATGGAGAAAAATATAAAGGTAATCTATTTTATCTTGATACTTCTATGAAGAGTTTCCTATTTGCTAAAGTTGAACATGTTTGGTTATGGAACAATAGGCTTGTCATGTTAATTTTGACAACTTAATCATAGTGAGTAAGAATAATAGATTAAGAGGACTACCGAGCCTTGAAAAACTAGAGAATGTTAGATGGATAAGATGAATAAATCTAGTTTTGCAAGAAAGACTTATGTTACAAAAGGAATTTCAGATTTTGTTCCAACTGATTTATGTGGGCCGATGAGAAATAAAAGTTATTATGGATATAAACATTTTATTTTATTTGTGGATGATTATTCTAGAATCATATATGTATTGTTCTTAAAATAAAAAAATGATACATTTCAAATATTTAAGTGGTATAAGGCCTGAGTTGAAAAAGAAACTAGAAGACAGTTGAAATGTGTGAGATCCAACAAAGGAGGTGAGTTTACTTATGATGAGTTTACATTGTTTTGTAATGAGAATGGAATCAAGAGACAGTTGTCAGCACCAAGGACACCACGACAGAATGATATTTTTGAGAGAAGAAATTGATCAATTGTTGATTGTGCTAGGACATTGATGGTTGAAAGAGAAATTTCACAGAACCTTTGGAGGGAGGCTGTGAGTGCTTCTATTTATACATTGAACCAAGTAAAAATGAAGAAAGGTACCAACAAGATACCTTATGAAATATGGTGTGATCACAAACCTAATGTTAGTTACTTTAAAATATTTAGGAGAAAATTCTATATTCTGAAAGATTCTAGAGAAGGAAAAATTGATTCAAAAGGAGATGAATGGATATTATTAGGATATTCTAGAAAGAGTAAAGGTTACAAATGTTTGAACAAGGTTACTAACAAAATGGTGGAAAGTGAAAATGTGAGAATTGATGAATTTATAGAAAATAATTAAGAAGACAGTAAATAGGAACCTGATGATTATAAGAAGTTTGTATATGTACAACATGATGCACCTGAAACTTTACCAAGAGCACCTACCAAGGAGGAAGATGAACAAGAAGTTCTACAACCAAATGTTGATATTGATGATCCTAGAGCTATCAAGCCTATTTTGGAAAATTATGTAAGGAGACACCATTCCCCAAGAAATATTATTGGAAATAAGCTAGAGTGATGACAGAGAGAAATGCTAGAGACAATACATGTTTGATATCTTCATTTGAGCCAAATAAAGTTATGGAAGCACTGGATAATGAGGATTGGATGAAATCTATGAAAGAAGAGTATGATCAAAATGAGAAGAAAAAGACATGGAATTTAGTACCCAGACCTAAAGACAAAAATGTTATTGGTACTAAATAGAATTTCAAAAACAAACTGAATGAGCATGGAGAATTTATCAGAACTATTTCTAGTTTGGTTTGCAAAGGTTATGCACAAGAAGGAGGAATTGACTATGGAGAGACTTGTGTACCTCTTGTTAGAATAGGAGTTAGAATTCTTCTAGCATACATTGAGCTTACAAAGGATTCAAAGCATATTAGATGGATGTTAAGTCTTCATTTCTTAATGGGATACTTGAGGAGGAAGTATACATTGAGAAACTTGGGGGATTCATTGAGAACAAAAACAAGAATGAGGTATGTAAGTTACATAAAGCCTTATATGGATTGAAACAAGCACCCCGAGCATGGTATGAGAGACTACACTCTTATCTAATCAAAATAGGAGTTCAAAGAACATGTGATAACAATAGTATTTACTTGAAATGTGACAGTGATAATAAAGTTTTGATTACTGAAATTTTTGTTGATGATATTATATTCGGAGGCAATGACACTTTATGTACAGGATTTGCTGATGAAATGAGAAAAGAGTTTGAGATGTCAATGATCGGAGAGATTAAGTTCTTTCTAGGTTTACAAATACAACAAGTTACTAGAGGAATCTATATTACACAAGCCAAGTATATCAAAGAGATTCTTAAAACTTCTGGTGTGGAATATTCAAAACTTGTTGGAACATTGATAGTTACAGGATGTAAATTATCTAAAGAGGATGAAACATAAGAGGCGGATAATACTCTTTACTGATCTATGATTGGTAAATTGCACTATGTTTTTCATAAAAGACCTGATGTATCACATGTTGTTGGAATTGTTGCAAGATATTCTTCTAATCCAAATGAAACACATATGTCTGCGGAAAAAAAGAATTTTGAGATACCTGAAAGGAATTGAAGAGTTAGGATTACTATACAAGAAATGAGGCACTTTTGATCTGCAAGTATATACTGATGCAGATAGGGATGGAAATGTTGATAAAAAAAAAATACTAGTGGAGGTACATTTTGTCTAGGTGAAAGATTGGTAACGTGGTTGAGAAAGAAACAAAGTTGTATTTCATAGTCTACTGCTGAGGCTAAATATGTTGTTGCTGCTATGAATTGTGCACACATAGTATGGATTAAGATATTAATTGAAGGTATGCAAGAAGAGATCACAGATCCAGTTACTATTTTTTGTGATAATAGAAGTGCTATTAACATATCAAAGAACTCGGTTATACATTCAAAGACCAAGCACATTTCTATCAAGTATCACTACTTGAGAGAGCAAATTCAAGTGAAAAATATGAAATTGGAATATGTGAATTCAAAGGAACAACTGACTGATATCTTTACAAATCCACTACCTAAGGATTATTTTGAATATCTAAGAGGTAAATTAGGGGTTCTTCCCATATCCAATGTTCACTAAGGAGAATGAGGCATGCTGCATCAATTCTATATTTTATTAGAATATCTATTTCTGAATTGATGTTTGTATGACACACTTTAGGTGATTCCTGAAGTTGTGAAAAGATTTTTCATCAATTCTATATTTTATTAGAATATCTATTTCTGAATTGATGTTTGTATGACACACTTTAGGTGATTCCCGAAGTTGTGAAAATATTTTTTTATATAATATTTTATGAGTACATGTCAGGTATAATCCACTACTGAAACAAGTTTTTAGGAGTATGAATTTTTGGCATTGTTGTCAAAGAGGGAGAATAATGAATTGATGACATTTATCTGTAGAGAGATATTGAGGGAGAAGAATGAATTGCTAATATTTACTCATGAAGGAGATTTAGAATGTATGTTACATAAACAAAATATTTATCCAAGAGGGAGATTAACATCTGAGAGATCAAAGTGGAAATAGATATATCAACTCAGAGGGAGTAAAATTATGTATCTGAGATCTTCCATCATCAATTACCATAACACTATTATAGTGGTTGCCATCAATGCCAAAGAGGAATATTGTTGATTAACTCATGAATATCTGATGAAGATGATGAATACTAAGTGATACCGAGTATCATGATTGTAGAAATGGTTAGATTAGTTGTTGTTTTGTTATTGATATCAAGCAATTGATTAATTGATTTTTATTGTGTTACCATATCTTAAGAGGAAAATTTAAATAGGTGAAAAATACAGATCAGACAATGATGAAGTAATGATGTTTTTTTTTTATACTATATATTTGATGTTATCAAATCGGTACATTTGATTGATTAAGCTGGGAACTACAATGAGTTAATTTATTACTAAAAGAGATACTTTACTGAGCTAGACTGAGTTAGTTGGTAGAATGTTATGTGATTCAGTTAGAGTTACTAAGCATCGAACACCGAAAACAAGTTAGACAACGAGTAGTGAAGAAATCAGTTACCGAGTTGTAAAACAAGTTTTACCGAGTATAGTATACTAATATTAAATGATGATGAAATCAAATGTAATGCAAAGCAATGATGAGATGGATAAGGAAATTAATTAAATTAAGTTTTTTACAAGATCTATGAATGGTAAAATTCAATGTGAAGATCTAAGGCAAAGATCAAGAGATAAAAGTATGTCTATATAAGGAATCAGAAATACACTTAGTGTATGGTTACTAGCGAATTGAACAGAGAAGGAAAGAAGATGAAGAAAAATATTTACCGAGAAGAAAAAAGAAAGACAGATTAAAGAATCTAGAGTCTGAGAAAGAGATCAATGGAGCATGTGATGCTAGTATTAAATTAAGCATAAAGGATCTGATTTAAGCATAGTGAGTTGCTAATTTTTATAGATCAAAGTTTATTGTTTCTTATTAACATTTGTAACAGAGAAATCTCTTAATCGAGTGGATTTAACCATCCTATTTGTAAAACCTAGACTTAGGTGACATTCCAAAAGAGTATTTGAAGACCTCTAACAATGGAACTCCTAAAAAAGTGAAGGTCTTAACAAATATGAGGTAAATCCCCTAATAGGGGTACATATAGAAAATGTGTTTGTAATCTTTAACAGGATAAGCTCTTAACCAAGCGTACTTCAGAAGGGTACATTTTTATTATGGGTTACAATTCTCATAGAGGTTTTTCCCAAATTGGTTTCTTCATGAAATATTGCATCAATGAGTTAAATGAGTTATATCATGTGTTAATGAGTTAATTTGATGTTTCTAACTTTGAATGATTAATTTCTACTTATGTTATTTGGTGAATTGGTTATTTATTGTATTCAGTACTTAGCAAGTGAATAAATGAGTTCATTTTTAAGAGTTTAAGTTTGATTTGTCTAATTCACCCCCCCCCTTTTGAGATGAACCAACAATATAATGACTTCGTGAATAGGAGTACAGGTCTGAGCCCATTTCAAATTGTCTATGGTGCACACCCAAGAGGTGTCTTGGAATTGAGATATGTGAAAGACATTTATAAGTGAAGTGATGAACAAAGGATTTTGCTGAGGTCGTGTAAGATATTAATCAACAGGTGAAGGATAAGTTTTTTCATACATTAGATAAGTACAAACAAGCTATAGGTAAGAAGACGAGATATTTGTAGTTTCAAGTGGGATATATGGTGATGATTCATCATCAAAAGGAGAGGCTTCCCAAAGAAAAGTTCACAAAGCTAATGGTGAATAAGACAGATCCCTTCAAGATTCTTAAGAAATGTGGCACCAATGCTTTAAAAAATGATTTTCCCCCTAATATATTTCTTTCCCCTATTTTTAATATTTTTGATAGTTATGCATATAAAGGTCCCATTAGTTATATTTGTGATACAAGTCCAAGTGAGGAAAGAAAGGAAGAATTGGTGCAAGATCTTTTGAAATAGTTCAAACCTAAGATTGACTATATTATTGACAAGAAAGTTACCAAGAAAACTAGGAGGAATACATACTATTATTTTTTGGTCAAATGGAAGCACCAACCTATGGTGGATGCAACATGGATGACTGCAGAGGCCATTGTGAAGACAAGTGTAAAAGTTGCAGACCTACTAACTCAAGGGACTTGAGTTCATTTTAGCCATAGGAGTTTGGCACAGGGAACCTCCATGAAAAAATAGGGTGTCAATGGTGTTGAGTAGGATAGGATTGATGAATTTATGTAATAAGGGTTAGATCCAAGGGATAATCCCAAATTGTAATAAGTGGTTGAAATTGTAAGGCTAATAGTCCTTATGGTAACTTTATAAACCTTAATACTCATTAGACCAAATGGAATTTTTGGTATCTGTAGGGTCTAGGATAAAGTAATTTGATGTTCTAGTTATGGTTTAGCCCATAAGAATCTTGGGTAAGGATCTATGTAAATTTGAAGTCATTAGATTCAAAGGTTCTCAAAAAGTGTAAAAGTTGTCAAGCAACATTTAAAAGTTGCTCGAGAAGTTTTCTTCTTGCAACCAATGGTTGCAACCTTTTTAAAATTGGTTGTAGCTATTGGACTAGGCCTATTAAGGTCCATTTTGAACATCCAAGATAGTTGGTTATCATTGTATGAAGTTTGGTAAGATTTTGAATAAAGAACCTTTGATTTTTCTTTAATTCTCTGATCTTCCATACAGTACGTCCTATTGGTGATTAAAACTGATGAAACTATGAAGAGTTCATATATTTTTTTTTTATGGTTTGAATTCATTTTATTTGAGTCAAACGGGTAGATTTTGGTGGGATTTTTGATCAAATTAGTGAAGACTACCCACAAAGCCCTTGTTTATATGGTCCAGTCAAAGATGGAGCCCTAACTTGTCATCTCACCATGGAAAATCCATGAACCTTGGTGGAATGAAAGTTAGGGGAATTTTCTTTAGGAATTGTGAAGGATAGGATTAGAGTCCATGGGTTGTTGATTTTCCTACCAAGCCCTAGGCTAAAGAAACCCATATTTTTAGTTTAGACACAAGGAGGATTGATTAAATAGTAACACCATTGAGTGTTTGGGATCAATTGAGGTGTGGATCCAATATATTTAGGGGTATTAGAAAATTTCCAAGTGATTATATTGGTTATGTGAACCCATATCTTAAGACCCTCGTTGGAAACTAGTCCAAATTAGGCCTATTAGGTTTGTGTCCTTTGGTGAGGGTTTGGAGGTGCAGGAGTAGAATCAGGTATCAATTTCTTGGGGTTTTTTCAAGTTCCATTAAGGGTATCTTAATCCCTTTTTTTTAAAGCAACCTAGACCGGTTTGGGGAGTTATTCCTAGAAAACTGACTAGCTAGGGCTACTAACAATTAAGGCAGTTTTGAGAATTTGAGTCTCAATCCACAAATGAAGTATTAAAACTTGTTTAGAAGGTAAAAATAAGATATTTTTAAGTTTAGGAACTCTTGGTATTCCCCTATAAGTCATGAATTCAGGATTGAAGTTGATATTGGTGTTTGGAGAGACTCTAGGTGACTATTTTGGTTAATGTATTGAGACAATAGGAGTGTGAAGATGTAACGCCCCGCCAGGAACCCAAGAGAGATTAACCTAAACATGTCACTATGTGTGCTGAATAATTTTTTTTTAAGTTAACATAAAGAAACATACAATGATTACCATTTATACACATGTCTTACACTCACATAGATTACACGACTCAAGGGTTCCATGATGTTGAATTACTTAAAGCAAAACACAACTAACATTATAACAAAATATTCCATCTAATTAAACATAAAAAATACAACTTACATAACCATAAATACAATCCTCATGGATAACCATGAAACTACTATAAACTCCCATCCACTGCACATGTCGCAGGGTATGTCGTAATCACTCTAAACTACTTACTATTACAATTTCCAGATTAGGTATCACATGCGATACTCTAATACAAGATTACAATAATCGAATACATAAATAATGATGAAGGAATATAAAGAGCTCATCTGCAAAGAACCATCAAGCACCTGGTACAAGGACGTCGAATCTCAATGGATAAAGAATCACTACCACCCGTCTGTGTGGAACCACAAAGGTCCACCCCACCGTGCTGAGGAGATAAAAACAGATCCCAATCGGATATCCAAAACCAACAAGGCATAACCACTAAGCAAGGGATCCTGATAGCTCTCTAATCTGGTGTACTAATCATCATAAAAGGTAAGACTCACTAATCCAGAGGCAACTGAC